>BLKR01006195.1:0-62632 GCA_011170035.1 Teleogryllus occipitalis
TATACGACTGATGATCCGTCAATGAAACTTTCTTTGTATTTGTCAAACCATCACTCACGGACTTCCCTGAAGGCATTTATCCATATCTAATCTGTAGGTGTTGTTATTGAATATTGAACACTATTCCTTATTTTGTAGAAGTCTGTCTCGCTGAATATTATTCATAAACAATCCAAGCACAATATAAAATAGGGAAATCTCTACGAGTCAGTACAAACGGTGTTGACAGTCGCTATAATGAGTGGGATGTTATTGTTATATATTCATTTAAAGAAATCGTTGCAGAATAAGTACTGAAAGATTCCGTGCTCGTTTCCATCGGTCCGAATCGTAGGCGCGACAAATATATGTAATGAAATGGTTCAAATTTTTACAGGATATTATTACTACTTATTGTGAAATTTTGCCACCCCTTAAATGTGCCGCCCGGGGTGGGTCGCACTGCCTTGATTTTTGTTGTTAGTTAATACTAAAATTCATTCGCATACGTAGATGTTTTGAAGCCCCGAGCTTCGTTATTTAATCAATAATTCGCATAAAAATTTGTTATAAACACATTTACAAACAATTGTAAACAATTTGTTAACAAACAACATAAGTTTGTAAACAACAGGGTCGTAGAAAATTACAATGCCAACAACACGTTCGTAATTTTGCTGGAATAGCACTCACTCATATGGACTTCGCGCGCTAATAATTTGTCCGTACTCTAATCACTCTCAAATGCATAGGCAACTCCTATTACTCTCAAGAGTACATACTCATTTTTTGACCAAATTGAAACATCAAACAAAAATTCAGTTTCTCTTTTATGACCAACAGTAACACGGCAATCGAGAGGTCAGACAAATATATTGTATGTCACTTAGATCTGATAAAACAACCCTGAAAAATATTTAAAATTACGAATCCGGTCAATCACACTTATAAATACAAATTCTTAAAGTTTCAGCATAAAACTTTTTACCGTGGTATTCACGAAGGTTTCCTCGTAAATATGGTTGTCTCGATACTTCCAATACCGTAATTTGAGGTCAGTTGTTCGGAATTGGAAATAAATTGGGGTTAATTTTGTTACATTATATATTGTTTATCTGTGTTACGCACTCTTTTGTAGATAATCCTTAATGCCTTACATTACAAGATGTTCATTTATTCAAAAACAGAATTAAACATATCTGGGGGATATTGTTTCTCTCGTTTAGCTTGTTAACAATTTTTCTTGTAAAAATGATTCCCAAAACTTATTTTCCACAACTTAATTTATCAATTGATTGATTGTTCGTGATTCCGGGCGAGTCAACTGCCGAGGTTATTAGTCCCATAAGTGTAGGGCATGTTTTTTCATCGGGAGGGGTTGGTGATCTTCCCCGCTGAATGGCGAGATCCCGCGCCAACCTACCGTCGAATAGCGGAGTTTTCTTCAACCAGGTATCTCCCACCAACGAAGCACCGCCCCAGACAAGACAATCTCGAAGCCCACGACTCCCAGCATGTATGATAGTGTAGTGCATTTAACGTAAGTCTGTGTAAGGGGTGAGGATAGAACAAGGAAGAGGAAGGAAAGATCGCACGCGGTCCGTGACCTGTTTGTTAGGGTACTATTCCGGCATTCGCCTGAGTTGATAGGAGTTTGCGTTGAGAGTTGGCTCGGATTGATTGATTGATTGATTGTTAGCAATTCTGGGCGCGTCAACTACTATGGTCATGAGTCCTGTGAGTGTAGTGCGCGTTTTTGCTCGGGACATGGCGGTGATCTTCCCCGACTGGCCAGATCCGGCGCCGACCTACTGTCGGCTAACGAGGTTTTCCCTAACCAGGTATCTCCCACCTGCAGGACACCGCCTCAGCCAGGAAGAGCTCGAAGTTCCCGACCGGTCTCCCGGCATGTGTGGTAGTGTAGTGCATGTTAGTGTAAGTGTGTGTGTGTGTAAGACGTGAGAATAGGACAAAAAAGAGGAAGGAAGTCGCGCGCGGTCCGTTTGTTAGGACACTGCTCCGGCATTCGCCTGGTGTTGATAGGAGAAACCACGGGAAACTACCGATCAGAGCAGCCGATGGCTAGAATTCTCCTCTGGACAGCCACTGAGGAGAATTCTAGCGTCTGGCTGCTCTGATCGGTTGTTTTCCGTGGTTTCTCCGATCAACACCAGGTGAATGCCTGGGACTCGCCATCGGGACTCGAACCTAGGACCTGCAGGTCAGAGGCACTGCAGTGACATCATTCACTGAACATGCCTCTCCCGGTCTAACTTTTCAAATCAATAATATATACATAAATAAATATGAAGAACTCATCTTACTGATGGTTAGGGGGCGGTTTTTGATGACCTAAAACATCGCCAAAAGTGATCAATAAAATGCTTTAAAAATGCCCTAATACCAAAGAAGAATGACGTAAAAATATGAGCAAAACACACTTGAGAAGTTGGACTCAAGCTGTTGGACACGTTGCTGATGTAATTGAGGCTTCTTCCATTCGTTTGAGTGAACGCAGCCTGCAAACGTTTGGTTTGGACTGTTTTTTACTAGGAAATCTCTGTCTTAAGTTATCCCGAAATCGCGTGATCCGGCAATGGCGCTGATACACGTCACAAGAATTACATACTTATAATGGCTGTCAAAACAATTTGTGAGCGAACAAATCGAATAGGCTACTGAGTAATTCTGTGAAGAACATTTATTGCATCTCCTAAATTTTATTTGTAGAGGGTACCATTAAAAATGACATTAAAATCAGTGAAATCAGCAACAAATGCATTAAAAATGACGCGAAAAGGTAAAATGACTTATTAGTCGAAATCGACAAAAAATGCAAAATAATGACCTATAAAATGGGTCATTTTCTTTTGTTATAACATAAAATGAATTTCTAAACTAAATGGCATTGTTATAAAGTGAAAAGAAAAAATATGACATTTCATTAAAATCCGCTCCCTACTGATGATATTGTTACACTAATAATTCTTTGCTATCTCGGAATTTTGATTAACAATTTATTTATTAAATGTATAACATTTTATTTCGTGCATATCCATGACTTGAAATAAAAACAAACGTCTAATATACACTCCTAAAATATGTATGAAAATGAATTTATTAGTTTACACGACTACTTTATGGTTATAATACAATTGTTTACTACTAAACGACTTTAAAAAATGTAGGTGTCTAACAATCAGTTATATGTACAAATTGTTGTAATGAAAAACTGTAGTGAATAAATATTATAATGTACACTCACCCAATGAGAAAAAGCCGCAGGAAATTTCCATCTTGACAATCTCGGAGGCAATCTTAGACTACCCTTAGTCGGAGAGCGGCGCGCTTTGACCAATCGCTAGCACCTACATCCTTAGAGATTTTTTGATTGGCGCAAAATCCCAAGGGCGAGAAAGGTCTCTCGGGGGCAAGGCCTCTTTTGTTTATGTATGAGGCGAAAATGAATTTCTTCCAATCGTTCACTCTTGACTCACGTTTGACTCTTTTACCTTAATTTACTAACTGAATACCAAGGTACTTTCACGACTTTACTTTCGTAATGAAGTCGTTATTCAAATAGTAATCCTTTACTATGTAATTTGAACCCTGGACAAATGTACTTGTTTTACTTTTCGATCCGTTAATTTCAGTTCAATTTATTTTGACCCAATATTGCAAATGTTCTAAGTCCTGTGGCAAAATATTTTCATTATCACTTTATTCAATTATTCGCCTGCGATTAGCCTTACTTAAGGACTTATGTTATACGAGACATCACTTAGCACAGATAAGAAACGGAGAGGCCCTCTTACACTTTCTTGTGGAACCCTTGACGTAATATCGCCGATAATCGAAAACTCGAACTGTTTCCAGTTGTGAAGGAGCTTCTTAATCCGTGCCGCTGCACGCTTATCTATTACCGACTTTAAACTTAAAAAGACTATTACCGACATCAAATGCTTTGGCAAAATAAACTATTACAGCTTCTACCCATTCCCGCAAATGAACTGCATCAGATAGCTGTCGAAAGAGGGGAAACAATTTGAGTTTCCTGAGAAGTTCGATAACATCGACGTATCGTTACATGCATATTGTTTTATGGTCTATATCGATACCAAATATCCCAAGTATCGTAACATCCCTACACGTACGTCAGCCCGAATCGAGAACCTCCTACTCGGCTCTGCTACGACTCTCCTAACGCGCACCCGCCCTCCTGCTCGCTCGCTCGCCCGCTGCCGCAATATGACGTGTTATTTTAAAATAATAACGCTATTTCATAGGATGTACTTTATTTTTAACGAGTGGATGAACCGCGCACCGCGTCGCGTAAACCGATTACAGGCGTCGAAGGCCGGCGTGGGGAGGCGAGGCGGAGAGGGACGGGGAGGAGAGCGGGAGGGAGAGGCAGAGGGAAGTGGAGGGTCGACGCCGACGAGGGCGGGGCCGGGCGCGGGGGCGGGGGCGGGGGTGGGGGCCGAACGGCCGAAGAGGCATCGCTGCCGGGGAAGCGCAGCAGCTCCACTAATCGCTTTCCAATAATATGCTAATCAGTAATTACTAACTACAGCGAAACATTTGTCCAGCGAACAACGCCCACGCGCCGCGCCTCGCGCCTGCTCCAATAAACTGGCAATTTTACGCACATTAAGCTGCGGCGGGGCTGCAGGAACGGCGAGGGCGGCGAGGGCGGTGAGGGCGGCGAGGGCGGCGCGGGCGGCGAGGGCGGCGAGGGCGGCGAGGGCGGCGAGGGCGGCGAGGGCGGCGAGGGCGGCGAGGGCGGCGAGGGCGGCGAGGGCGGCGAGGGCGGCGAGGGCGGCGAGGGCGGCGGAGGCGGCGAGGGCGGCGAGGGCGGCGAGGGCGGCGAGGGCGGCGAGGGCGGCGAGGGCGGCGAGGGCGGCGTGAGGGCGGCGAGGGCGGCGAGGGCGGCGAGGGCGGCGAGGGCGGGCGAGGGCGGCGAGGGCGGCGAGGGCGGCGAGGGCGGCGAGGGCGGCGAGGGCGGCGAGGGCGGCGAGGGCGGCGAGGGCGGCGAGGGCGGCGAGGGCGGCGAGGGCGGCGAGGGCGGCGTGGACGGCGAGGGCGGCGAGGGCGGCGAGGGCGGCGAGGGCGGCGAGGGCGGCGAGGGCGGCGAGGGCGGCGAGGGCGGCGAGGGCGGGGAGGGCGGCGAGGGCGGCGAGGGCGGCGAGGGCGGCGGGGGCGGCGAGGGCGGCGAGGGCGGCGGGGGGGGGGAGGGCGGCGAGGGGCGGAGAGGAAATGCGGCGAGGAATGGAGAGAGACAGGGCTGCAACAATGAATGGTTGTGGCGGGCTGCATAATACGCCCATTTCAGCTCAGTTGAGTAATTTTTAATTATAATTTTCGTTCCTTTAAAGATATCATCAAAAAATTTTAATAGCTTTTACAACTTTCAAAATACAATATTATAGCAGATTTTCGTAAATTTAAAACGGTTTTCTTGCGTTTTAAAGAAGCTTTTCATTGTTGTATGCCAAGAATAACATGATATAAAATTCATATTTTATGAATAATTGTACTTCGTATCTTATATATACTCCCAAATTTATAGAATTTGTAGAAACGTTTATATGAAGGCAAATAATTAAAGAATACATGGCTGTTCACAAGACGTATTAGATTTTAAGAGTGTTGCCTAGCAATCGGGTAGAAATTTTTAATATTGTACCTCGATGACATATGTATCATGGACAACAATATCCCAAAATATTTTCAAGTTTGAAGAAGTCATGTCATAAAATACCCATTCTTGCATAGAATAACCCTACTATTGATGCTACGCCACCGGGTGCTTTGTGGGCTATTCGGTCCTCTCTAAAAATTCTAAATCCTGGAATGTGAAATTTTTCTCCTGAAATCAGGTGGGTTTCGGTTACACAAGCAATTTCAATTTCGTGTTTCTTTAAAAAGTATCTAAATTCACTTTCCAGGCGTTTCAGTCCATTAGCATGTAATGCTTCAGCATTCGTCAGGTAGATAGACGGGAAACTACCGATCGGAGCAGCCGGCATCTACAATTCTCCTCCAGACGGCGGCTGAATTTGACCAATCCAGCTGGTGTTGACAATGTACCGCCGTCGCACTCAAAGTCCAGGACTTCTCGATGAGAGCCGCAGCAGAGACTGCGGAAATGCTGGGTCAGAGCCAACTCAGTGGATGCGGAGTCGAGGTGTCGCGGGGACCGTGACGAGGGCTGGACGCGGGCCGAAGCATGGGCCGCGGCTGGGGGCGTGGCGGGGGCCGACATCGGGGCGCGGTACGCGCGGGGCGGAAGCGCATGCACATGGGATGAGTGAAGCGGGGAGCGGTTATTGCAGAAGTACGTGCTTAGCAACGCCTCGCCCTCTACAATGCCCGTTCTCCGGCCCGCCTGCCTGTTCGCCCGCCCGTTCACCCGCCCGAATACCCGTTCGTTGGCACGTTGGCCCGCCCGCTCGGCAGCCGCCGCTGCCCGTGTAGTTATTGTCAAATTTCCCCCGACGCCGCCGCGCGTGGAGGGCGGGCACAGGTCCGAGGCGCCGCGAAATTGAGTTCGCGCTGCTCGGTAATCGAACTGGGACTCGCCGCAGAAACAGACGACCGCCCCACCGGCGCCCCCAGAAAGCGGACGCTCCGGCACGGAAATAGAGGATTTTGTTTCCTTGGGATGCTGTGCGGCTGCTGACTGCAAATTTGTCACGGAGGAATTCCAGTTCTCTATAGAATAGTTTTTGCGGTAGGAAGTGTTTAAATTTGTTTTTGAAGCTAAGTTAGGGCTGTTTGATATAATTGATTTGCTATAATTTTGCTTTCGTGTAGAGTTTGTGCTTCTTTTTCAGTTTCAGAATATAACAGTACTGATTATACTATCTTTTTCCATACGTATTAATATGAAGGTATTAATATGCTGCAAAAAAATAGATTTTGAAATTTTGACAGAAATACATGCCTTTCCTCCAGCGAATAAGTGTCACGTTGCAACCTACATACTTTCAGGGCAAAACGTTTGCCTTGATCACAAAATGTTTCTACCAAAATACAAAAATAAGTTTTTTCGTTAATTTTGTTAAACATCTACCTCGCGTTTTTTAACATTAATCGTCTAAAAATGTAACAAAGTTTATGGACAATTTGGAAGATCTACACTGAAACTTTCCATATTGAATGTAAAAATACTCAACTACCCTTACAAGCAATATCTCATTACTGGAATACACACCAGGAATAACAGATATGCCAGATAGTATTTACACAACCTTATATACTATATAACCAAAATACTCTACTCTTACCAATAACAAGCAGAGTCGACAACTGTATCATTGTGGAAATACAAAAAGTGGAACGTTGTGGAACTTTAATGTGGGCAAATATTCAAATAACACATTTCATAACAAATTATAAGTTGTTCGTTGTTACTGAAACGCGGTTAACCAATGTTATTTTTAAATTGAGTTATCTCGGTTTTAAGTAGTATAATTTATAATAATACACATAAAAACAAGTATATATTTCTTATGTCTGGACCCCCACCAAGATAACTTTTTCTTCTAGTTTCTCTTCATTCACTAGAGAAAATTGTGTGATGTCCCCCTTTCATTGCTTCTTTAGAGTAAATATAGCTGAATGATGGAGCAATTATGGAGTGAGAGGAAGGGAAAACGTGTGAGCACTGAGAAAACATGCCGAGCTGTCTTCGTTCTCCACAAATCCCACTTAGATTGGCCGGAAAACTAACAGGCCATTCTTGGGTTGTAATTTGCATGAGAGTGTATCTTTCATTCCTTGCGTCTGTCAAAAATTGATATAAGAATAATTATATTTTTTACTGTTTTTTACGGTTTTTTACATGTTTACTTTATTGGTCGCAGACCGGCAAGTGCCACATGCCAGTACACCGTATCCTAGTGAATTCCCGTACTGACTTGTCAACGGCATGCAGAGGCGTGGTGTGACGTTTCTGGGTAGTCATCCCAAAATTCTATCCCGCCCCGAACAGGGTTTCGAACAGTTTTCCTCGATTCATTAAGTAAATGTAAAGATCTCTACGCATCGTCGTGTATTCTGGACAAACTCTTATCTGCCTAGCGTGCCCGTATGAGCACGCTGTACGAAGCTGTTGATAGTTCAAACGCTCCCCTTAAAAAATTGCAGAAATGCAATGAAAACTTCATGATATTTTCCATCTCATCATCAAAGGCGTTACCATGTGCATTTCCAATGTTGAGACAAAAATAATTTTTAATATTTTTTTTTATTTATAAAATCGAGTAATGAAAATTTTTACAAAATAATTCAGAAAGATAAGGGTTAATGTAGCTTTACTAACTACACCCGTTTTTGGACCCTTTCTGTTAGTTAGTTAGTTTTGGGAGTATTAGAGCGAGGGGAGATATTTTGCCAGCAGGCAGTGATTGCCGGCCAGGCAGTGATTTTGCCGGCCAGGCAGTGAAGCAAAGTGAAGTGATACCAAGAGAGGAGAAAATCTCAGACTTTGAAAACTCTTCAAGACGAGTCTAAACAGCTCGGAACTATTAGTATTATTGCTATTATTAGCCATTAGAAATGTGGTGGAAAACCGCAATGCAATGTAAATATTAAGTTCTAAATAAACGTATTTTTTTAAAATCGAATCTTGGTTAGTTTCCATATACAAATGTTTTAATTACACGGTAGTAATGTTCTAATTTTTAAATGTGGCAGGCCACGTTTCTGATACCTCGATATATAATTCAATTATGTATAGAAAAAGAGGGAGTGACGTTATGGATTTCACGAAAACGTGCACGTATTACTTTAAATACATTGAAAATGAAATTCGAATTTTTGAATGTCCGAGCCAATATTTTTGTTGCAACGGGGAATGGGAGTGTCAGTTGGGAGAGGATCGCAAGATATTCTGCTTCTCGGACATTCCGACATTCCAATTGACGCTGTTCGTATCTGAAATTATGATTTCTGATATTTTATAGTCGAGGTTTTTCAATAAATCTTCGTATAACTGGACTGCTGAGAACAGGTTGAATTGGTGTTGAACGAAAGGGTAGTAAAAATGTCAGTTAAAGAGAAGGACGGCGATTCAGAATTTTTCTGAGACATAATCATACATATTCGACAGCTGCGTTCGAGACTGATTCTTTCTCTCGCTGTGTCTTCGTATTCAAAAAGTTCTTTCAGTATCATCAACATACTATAAGACAAAATCAATCAAAATTGTGTACGTAATATATCTGTCCTAATATATATCATGTATTTATGGACGTATTTAACTGTCAGTCTGATTGAACCCCTGTAGTCCTAAGGGCGTGATTCAAACGATTGATGACTACCGTTAATGAAACTCCTAACACTTAGGAAACGTTTTCATTCTGACTGTCTGATTGCAACAATTTACGTAGCTACATTCGAAATCAGGTGTAAACATTAATTGCTCCTGAATGTTTAATTCCAATACCAAAACTGTGTTCTCTGTCAGCTCTAATGTTGCATTTTATGGACTGTTTATTGTTCGGAAAATAGAACGTTTTCAGGCCTCGCTCTGTAAAGACGCTAGCAGCAATTTCAGAAAAAGGAACATGTTATGAAGGAAAGTACATTAATATTCTTTAAATCCAAATTATATTAATACATTTTTATCGAAAGTTAATTTATTTCAATAAAGTTTATTTTTAAATATTAAGCACGTATTTCTTTACATTATGGATTACTGTAATTTTTTCTTTGATACTCTGCTTTTTGACATTCCACCACTATGCTGATATGTTGTAGAATGTGATATAATCAATGACAACCAAGATTTTTCTAGGGGAGGCTTAAGTGAAATATTCAGACGACATGATGTTTTTCTCAAAGAATTTTTCGTTAAAAATTATTTTTATTTGCTGGTTTATTGTTATTTACGACGTATTTAACTTGGCTTTCGGGTAAATGGCTTTCATTATTACAGAAAGTTAGTAAAAACACATGTGTGTCATTGGATTTTGGTGAGAAGTGAAGCCCTTGGGAGCGCCGACATACTGATGTTGAAAGAGGTGACAACAAAACCAGGAAAATAAGCTTTTAAGTCAATTTTTTTTAATAAACTACTGTTCTGACTGGTTTTAATCTCGTTGAACTGCACCAAAAATTCAAAACTTGGCATAAAATGTACTTTCCAAGCTACAATTTACATTCAGTGACAAATAAACATCCCAAACGCAGTTAATTTGTTAATTTATTGCAAAAGAAATACATACATTTGTTGAATAAAAATAACTAAGGAGCAAAATACAATTGAATTGTGTAAATTGAGTCTTTCCAATCATTTGATAGCTCTCCGCTCATTATGTCTTTTTTGGCGCCACTTAAAATCGTTGCTGGCGTGTTCTCACAAAAGCTGTTCAAAATGTCAACCTCTCCTGGTATCCAATTGGATCCGTTGTAGTACAGAAACAGTTACTGATTGCAATACTTTCTGCATATTCCCGATCTCTTCAAAAATCATCTGGAAGTCGCGTTTCAAGTGCGCCCCGGCAATTAACGCGTCGAGCGTACAATAGACTCTTTAAATAACCCAAAAGATAAAAATTGAGTAACGTCCGCAGTTTGTGCTGATCAGTTTTGATGCCTACCGCGACATATCCATGTACCAGATACTTCCAAAAATGTATCCGTATATTTCGGTTCAAATGTGGCACCGCACCACCGTACTAAAAGTACGAGTATATTGAGGAAAAGAAGAGTGAATGGTACAACCTACAGATGAGAACATAATTTATCTTCTAAGAATGTCCAATGTGTCTTCTGTAAACGTTTTATCAAACACGGGAGATCCTATAATTTGATTTACGACAATTTTACACCAAACATTTAAGACAAATTCCACTTGGTACCTTGACGGGTTGCATGTGGGTTAGGAAGAACCATTTAATGATTGTATATAGAATTAATTATTCCATTTCTCGTGAACTGTGAACAATATTTTACTCCAAATATCAGGTCTTTGAAGATGCACAAATATGCATATGCATTCTCTGTTTTGAGACTTTAACAACATTTGTGACAGTAGAAACCATCGTTGTGAAGTTCAGCAGTTCTCGCCTGGACGCCGTGGTGTGCGGATCGTGTCCGCCGCTCCGTAGCCTTACCTTGCTCGACAGTGAACGCGCTAAGATAAGGAGAGGCCAAGCGATAACAACTTGTGTTTCGTGTTGAACATTTAAATTGTGCACAGGAACAGTGTTATTATCTATAACAATTCAGCAAAGACAACAAATTTTGTGATCCATTGAATATTGCAGTGTATTAGAGGCACGGCAACATGTAGTGAGAACGTCGTAGCTACCAATACCCGGTCAGCTACATCTCTCAACACAACGTCAACGGAAGAATCAACAAGCAGCAGCAGCCACAGCATGGATCAAGATTCATCTTTTCCCGTGGACCTGACCCAGAATTCATGGCAAACGTACAAACCAGCTCGACCAAAACGACCGAACTCAGACGACCTCGACCCGGAAGAAAATAGAAGGGTAAGGCAAAAGACAGCGTCTAGCGATAATAATGTTAATATTATTACTGTGCCCACGCACAATAAGTTTGATGTACTCAGTGCAGAAGATACAGTAGAAAATACTGAGGAAACTTCCTCGAAAACCACAGTACCACCTATATTTGTACCAAATGTTAATAATGTCCCGGCCATGGTAAAGTTCATAGAAGAAGCTTTAAGAACTGAAGATTTCGAGATAAAATCTCTGTCAAATGACAAAATCAAAATAGCACCAAAAACTCCAGATGCTTACAGAGCAGTAGTAAAGCATTTATCAAGCCACAAACACGTTTACTATACGTATCAACTGAAACAAGAACGTGCATATAGAGTTGTTTTACGTCATATACATCATACTGTAGACGTCAAAGATATCAAAGCTGCGCTTTTGGAAGAGGGGCATAAAGTAAGCAATATAATAAATGTCCGCCATAGGGTAACGAAGTTACCTCTCTCTTTGTTCTTCATAGACCTTGAACCAAATTCTAATAATAAAGAAATATTAAAAATTAACCGACTGCTAAATTGTGTTGTTGCATTTGAACCACCGCGTATGAAGCGACGAGACATAGTTCAATGTAAAAATTGCCAAAGATATGACCATACCAGAACCTACTGTGCGTACCCATTTCGGTGTGTTAAGTGTGGAAGAGAACACGCTCCAGACAAATGTGAAAAGGAAAGGCAAAGTGAAGCAACATGTGCTCTGTGTGAAAGCAATCATCCTGCAAACTATAAAGGTTGTAAAGTATACCAGGAAACACTAAAAAAGAAAGGCTATTATAAACTTAATAAACAAAGAAGTAATTTTCAAAAAGAGATGACAATGCAGGCACAAAATAACGATAGTGAAAATATTTATCATGAAGTAAACAAAAGACGTTCACAAGCTAACGAAAGAACGTGGGCCGATATTGCTCGGTCAAAGCGCACAGAACCTCAATATCTTGATGAGAACCACTCTATTCTGAGCATTATCCAGCACTCATTTGAAAGATTTGAAAATGTTCTGCTACAACAAAGCCAGCAAATAAATGCTCTCCTAAATCTAGTATCAACATTAGTGACTAAATTATCCAATGTGTAATTTTTTTCGAATTGCAGCATGGAATGCCAACGACTTGGTGCAACATCGCCAAGAACTCGAAATATTTCTTTCGCAGAACAAAATTGACATCATACTAATATCAGAAACACATTTTACAGTCAAGAATTACTTCAAATTAAAAAACTATATAATATATGATACCAAACACCCTGACGGTCATGCACGCGGAGGCACTGCTATCCTCGATAGAAAAAATATAAAACATCATGAAGAAAAAGAGTTTCAAGACATCGATATGCAAGCTACTACTATAACAATCACTGACTGACGTGGGCCTCTTACAGTAAGTGCTCTCTATTGTCCACCAAGATTCAATATTAATAAAACACGCTTTGAAACCTACTTTAACAACTTAGGCTCAAGATTTATAGCAGGAGGAGACTTTAATGCAAAGCATACACAGTGGGGATCAAGGCTCATCACTACGAGAGGACGAGAACTCCAGAAAGCAGTAACATCACTTCAGCTTGAAACCATCTCTACAGGAGAACCAACGTATTGGCCTACAGATCCAAACAAAATTCCAGACTTACTAGATTTTTTCGTCGCCAAAGGTATATCATCTGGTTACTACTCCATAGAAGCATCCCATGAACTATCATCTGACCATACTCCTGTTATTGTCACTATTAGTAATACAATATTACTACGACCCGCTCCCGTCATACTTGTAAATAGAAATACCAATTGGAACGTGTACCGAAACTGGATCTCCCACAACGCCCAAATTCGAATGCCATTAAAATCTGCTGATGACATTGATGAAGCAACTGAGTATGTCACGCAAAGCATACAAACTGCAGCATGGCATGCAACATCTCAACGAACTTCCGTTAAAAATTGCACGATGTGGCCTGCGGAAGTCATCAACAAAGTCACTGAGAAAAGAAGGTTAAGAAGAATATGGCAAACTTCAAGACTACCAGGAGATAAAACCAACTATAATAGAGCCACTAGACAACTCAGCAGGCTACTAAAGAACTTCAGAAATAACAAGTTTCAAAATTACATCTCCAGCCTTTCCCCGACAGAAGCTACAGATTACTCCCTATTTAAAGCCACAAAATACTTAAAGCACCCAATCAAACCTGAACCCCCAATTCGAGACAAAAATAGTAAATGGGCCAGAAGTGCTGCAGAAAAAATTCAAGTATTCACACACCATTTCGCTAACGTTTTTCAGAGCTTCCCGCCTACGAATATGAGAGATGAAGAGGAAATCGAAGAATATCTAGATTCACCAGCCCAAATGGCCCTTCCTATAAAGTTTATTACAACTAAAGAATTATGTAAAGTAATACAGAAGGACCTGCCTTGCAGAAAAGCACCGGGCTATGACCTCATCACTGCACAGTTGATAAAAGAACTACCACGCAAAGGGATTGCACTAATCACAGCACTCTTCAATGGGATAATTCGCACTGGACATTACCCCGCCCAATGGAAGGTTGCCCAAATTCTGCTATTCCTTAAACCAGGCAAATCCCCACACGAAGCGTCATCATATCGTCCTATAAGTCTACTTCCAGTTTTATCTAAGATATTTGAGAAACTTCTCCTAGCAAGACTGCGACCTCACATCCGTAACATCGTTCCCGACCATCAGTTTGGATTTCGCCAGCAGCACTCCACCATCGAACAAATAAACAGGATCACATCATATATAGAGAACAACTTCCAAAACAAGCAATACTGTTCTGCTGCCTTTCTTGATGTCACGCAAGCCTTCGATAAGGTATGGCATAAGGGTCTCCTGTACAAATTAAAACTCTATCTACCACATTCCTTCCTGGATATTTTCAAATCTTATCTTACGGATCGACAGTTCCAAATCAAATATCAAAACGAACTCTCAGACCTTCATCCTATTCAATCTGGGGTACCACAAGGTAGCGTACTTGGTCCAGTGCTTTACCTGTTATATACAGCAGATATTCCTGAAACAGAAAACACAATAATTGCGACATTTGCTGATGATACAGCCATTTTAGCTTCAGACCCTGATCCTAGAAGAGCATCGGATAACCTGCAAGACCATCTCATCACACTCGAAGAATGGTTTAAGAAGTGGAGAATAAAAGTAAATGAGAACAAGTCAGCTCACATTACATTTACTCTCAGGAAAGAAACGTGCGCGCCAGTAGAAATCAACAGAAAAACAATACCGCAAACCGATTGCGTAAAATATCTAGGTCTTCACTTGGATAGACGTCTCACCTGGAAAAAGCATACACAAGCCAAGAAACAACAGCTACAATTGCAAACAAGGAAACTCTACTGGCTTATTGGCTACAGATTCAAGCTGTCCCTGGAAAATAAATTGCTAATTTATAAAACCATCCTAGTTCCTGTATGGACATATGGAATCCAAATCTGGGGCACAGCCAGCAGAACAAACATATCAATTCTTCAAAGATTCCAGTCAAAAATTTTAAGAGTCATCTCATCAGCACCTTGGTACATGTCTAATGCAGCACTCCATCGAGACCTCAGTATTCAAGCAATTCAAGAGAAGATACAAGAAATTAGCCTAAACTACAATAAACGCCTGGAAACCCATCCAAACCATCTAGCCCTAAACCTTTTAGACAATAGCCAAGAAATATCTCGCCTCTATAGAACCTCCCCTTTGCAACTTCCTTACCGCTTTAGTATTTGACATTGACATACACAACACAAACATTATTCTCCGTTTTATGTTATTATTATTCTAATATTTTCTTTTTCTCTTTTCTGTTATAGTCTTTATGTATTGATCCTGGAAAGCACCAATGGGGGACTTTTCTGTAAATTATTGTTTCTTTGATCATTGTATTTTATTTTGAACTATCATATTTACTTATTATTTCGAAATGAAATAGATTGTAAATTTTCATTGTGTAAATAAAAAAATCGTTGTGAAGTTCTCACACGGTCACTTCTTTCTAATACGGAAAAAGGCCGCGTTAAGAGTCCGAGATATATTAAAAAATTAGAATGTCATAAAAATACTTTAATGATAAATTTATTAGATAATAGCTTGGAAGTGAGGCGCCTTAAGGAATTCAAACCTTTGGATTTACCTCGCAGATTTTGAAGTATAGTTATATGTATAATCAAATATATTAATGGAGATATACTGCTGAGTATCTTCTTCAACCATTGTTAATTACCTAGTCAAAAAATTTACTTATTGTTGAACAGATTGTAATTGTCTAACATTCACGTATCACTCTTCTGAACTGCCGTCACCAAATCCGTCAACAGAAATCATGTCTGTGTATTCTTCGTTGGTGGAATCGGGACATTTTCACATGAAATACACGTCGCAGTATTTGAAAGTAGACTCATAACATAGGTTCATAAACGACTCCCTGTTTCAGCATTTTTTCAAAGGCAAGCGTCATTAGCGCACCGATTAATGCGTCGCTTTTAAATGTGGCGGGCCATTTAACTCAAGTTTCTCAACCTTTCGCTCTACGGACAACCAACATTTCACTTGAACACTGGACAAAATTAATCATGCAAATGTAAGTAAAGGAGGAAATATTAAATTTTTACTAAAAACAACTTGAAAAGTAAAGCTTTAACCTCCTTGATCTCTGAACGTAATAAACGAAAAATTTTGAGAAGTCGGCTGTTTAAATCTAATTATTCGACAATCTGCAACAATAGTACAAACTGTGTAATTACCTTTTAAAATGAAAATTTTTGAAACCATCAATATTTGAAAATTTTAGCTAAAATAAAACTATAATAGACGTGGGTGTTTAAGAAATGATTGTGTGCTTCCCGTCCGAAAAATAATATATTTTAACTCCCTCTGCCCCACAAAACTCTACTTCTGTTGATAAACCGCACATTCAAAAAGGCATTGATACCTACTAGTAAATAACTAGTAGTGTGTGAGTGTGTGTGTGTGTACGCGTGCGTATATGTGTGTGTACGCGCACGTATGTGTGTGCGTGTGAGGAGAGAGGGTGTGAGTGGGTGACTATGTATGTTTGTGTGTGAGTGGGTGACAGTAGATGCGTGTGTGTGTGTATGTGTGTTAGATGACGCTAAACTACTTTCTATCATTCCTAAATCTCAATTATAAAGAATACGTATAGAACCAGAGTAGTCACGCTCCACCCATGTTGAAGGGATTCATGAGGACTTTAAAAAAATATTATTTAGGCATTGGATTCACATTTGCATGCAGTGTAATCAAACTACCGAAACAGCTTTTCTCCCCAGAGAGGACTGTCCTCAATCAACATTGATCGAACGGATGAATCTGGTTATTATTGAAAATAGAAATATGAAAGCATATTTTTATAGGTGTGTAGTATGCTTTTTTAATAGATCGTATACAGGGGCAGAATGTTTTATATTATATTTCAACTCTGAAGATAAAGCAGCTTTCAGCAGGTATTGTGTTGGTTGAAGTGTTGAGTTGTTTAAAGAACGTGACGGAGTATATACTAGCCATTTACATGACCATAGTGTTTGAAATGTGTTTCGAAAAAAGTAATTAGATCTCAAGTAGATGTATTCGACACACTTCCAGTTAAAATTGCAGAAAAAAGCGTTAAATGTAATATAGTGAACTTGTTCAAAACGTTTGCTCGGAGACACTTGACTGTGAACCAGGCAATATTTATGGGTATTTTCAGTTGTGTTAATGATGATTAATCTTCTTTTCCCTAGCGCTGATCCCACGCAGTTGCAGGTTCCGCAGTCTCCCCACCGGTCAATGCCGGTTACGACGGAGCGGGTTAGATCCAAACGTACACGGCGCTTCAGTCTATATAGGGGGAAGAAATGCGATGGTTGTAATGATGCTGCAGATGATGATGGCAAAGGGAATGGGAAGAAAAGATCCCGTGCGGTCCGTGCACTTTTGTATACAATACTGCTCCGGTATTTGACTGGAAGTGATCAAGGAAAGAACTGATCAAAGCAATTGGCCTACAAATTCAATTGTGGCAGACGCCATAAATTCACCGATGTTTATCATACCCAGTAAATTTCCTGAACTTTGCCGAGATGGAACTCGTGAACTTCCATGCCTGGAACGCTGGAGCCGTAAGCCGTAAGACATTTACACGCTAGCCACTACAAGTAATGCTTTATGTTCACTACAAACATGAAAAACAGGAAACGTTTTATCGGTTTCTTTTTTAGTTGTTAATACACATTAAATATACACAAGGTTTAAAAAAAGTATGTCCTGAGAGACAGCTATATTTAGTGTGCAGAAGCAAAGAAAGGGGGATATAAAACAATTTGTTCTAATGAATGAAGGGAAATCGGACGAAAACTTAATCATACTGGTGGTCACAAACGTAAGTAATGTGTGTGTGTGTGTGTGTGTCTATATATATATATATATATATATATATATATTATGTATATATATAACGCACTGACACCATAGCAACGCGAGTTCATTCTGAGGCAGTGGCGGGGCACCTTAGTAACTGTGAGAGCTGGGAGGTAAACACACAGGAGGCACCGTAGCAACGCGAAACGAGTTCGTTTAGAAGCAGGTGCAGGGTGCAACGTAATGATCACGAGGTTGTGATTGGTTCTAAAATAGGATAATAAGGGTGATGTCAGCGGATATATCGTGGAGTTTGTCAAAACAATAGAAAGAAAATCACAGCGAGCTTTGAAGCGTTGACCAGATTGGGAATTAGGGCATTCCGTCTAGTTTCGTGGTGGTGAGCGGATCGCTTGCGCGTTTTTTAAGTTCGAGTGATATTTATGAAACTTAGAAAATTTCTTGAGGTTAATTATCAAATCGAGAATTGTGATATTTCGTGAGAGTGAACATTGAACTTGAACCGGGAATATTTCCGCATTAGGTGTGCAACTGGATGTTGTACCATTGCAAACTCGGACTTGTAATATTTTCATGAGTGTACTGGAAAGTGAACTTAGAATATTTTCGCGGTGGAGTGATAAGACTTGACTTAGAAATGTTAGCAGTGAATTGTGAATTGCCAGGTTAGGGGATAGAAAATAGTATTAGAGAGATATTATTCCGACTTGGAAAAAGTAATCAGTTTGAAATAGGTGCCCACCTGAGGCGCAAGATAAAGAATATAGGCAGTGCTTGTGAAGTGGTTGGAAGAAGTTTCGACTTGGTCACTGATCATCGTGGACTTCAACAAGAAGAAAGATCGGTCTACTCTACGTGGCGACATTGTGCGACGTGCGCGCGAAGAGGTAAGAAAGGATAAAAGGTTCTATAACGCTGTTATTGCAATAACGAGAAAAATGGTCATGACCCAACGATTTGTAATAATCAATGATAGTTTGATAACTTTTGAATTCATAATAAATTATAATCCATAGTTTGAAAGAAAGCTGATTCTCATTTTCCATTACATGCAATCCTAGAGTAGACATTTCAGAATTATTTTCAGATTCCTTGCCACTCCGTATGGATGGCAGATTGAGTAATTGGTTGCGGAGTAAGTAGCAACAATTATTTCATTTCGGTAATAAAGTTAAATAGTACACAATTTAAAAACGAGATAACTCGATTTAAACATAATACTGGTCGTCAGCGGTTCGGTAACCAAGTATTAATTATGAATTTAGGTTGTTATTTAAATATTTGCTGACATTTAATATTTCCTCTACGTCGCATTTTTTGTAATTCTACAATGTTACATTTGGCAACTCTGCATGCTGTTGGAGAGAGTAGAGTATTTTGGTTATCTCGTGTATATGGTTATCTAAATACTATCTGGTGTATCTACATGTCTCATTTTTCCTGGTGCCTACATCAGTAAACTCAACTTCCTTGCTAAGGGTAGTTGACTACTTTTACAGTTACAGTTTACACTCAACATGGAAAGTTTCAGCGTAGATCTTTCAAATCTCTATACATTTTGTTATATTTTTGTACAATTAATGTTAAAAATAAAAGGTAGATGTTAACAAAATTAATGAAAACAATATTTTTAAATTTTGGTTGAAAATTTTATGCTCAAGGTAAACGTTGGTCCCTAAAGTATGTAAGTTGCAACGTGATACTTATTTACTGGAGAAAATGAATGTATTTCTGTCAAAATGTCAAAATCATTTTTTTGGAGCATTACAATGATTTCTCTATACTACGTATTGGAAAGGATAGTATAATCAGAACTGTTATATTCTCGACAATACTGGAAAGATGTTTTTATCAATAAAATTCTATTAATGAAATAAGAATAATTACCATCTAATAAGAAATTTTTCGTTACAACATGATGAATATACAATTCATAGGTGGTTCCAGTTATAACCCGTAAAACTGACTACAGAATCCCAAATCACCTCAAAGACCACAAAAGCACGCACTGGTGAGGAGGAGGTTTGTAGGCGCACTGCAGAACTGTTTTGGCCTCACTTCTCGAAACCTTACGAAGATTGGAGAATCGAGAATGAAAGAGCTAGGAGCTTTGAGCGAAACTCTGCTCGATGAATAAAAATTCCTTTGAAGAAGTAATAATTTTCTGTGTATTCATTCAAATTGGCATGTTAATTAATTAAGATAGAAAGTAAAGAATTTAATTGATAGTTGAGGAAAACCTGCAGATGAGCTGGGAAACGCTCCTGATGCATGCAATCAGATTCATCGCTAGCCTTTCCATTTTCATATATCTATTTACTAAACAAAAAAATATAAGGCTATACTGAAAAGGTGATAGTGCTTCTCTATTAAAATTCTTCTGTATTATCGGAAGTAGATATGGATAGCGCGTGATACGTTTTCATTAGGAGGTGGATTTTTTCACCTAAAACATCGCCAAAACTGGTCAATAAAATGCTCTTAAAATGTTTTTAAATTCCCTAAAAGCGAAGAAAAATGACGTAAAAAATGTTATCAAAACCTGTTTAGATAAACAACTCAAGCTGTTGGGTATGTTACTGATGTAATCGAAGCTTCTTCCTTTCGTTCATGTGAACTCGGATTGCAAACGTTTGGTTTGGACTGTTCTTTACCAGAAAATCTCAGCTGTTGACACTGCAAAATAGCTTCAGTAAATTGTTTAGGAGAGCCATAGAATGCTGGATT
The DNA here is from genome assembly GCA_011170035.1 of Teleogryllus occipitalis. Classification (NCBI taxonomy): domain Eukaryota; kingdom Metazoa; phylum Arthropoda; class Insecta; order Orthoptera; family Gryllidae; genus Teleogryllus; species Teleogryllus occipitalis. Next base: position 20,650 of record BLKR01006195.1, read on the forward strand.
GGGTTGCCCACAAAGCGTGGCCACCACTTCCTAGCTTACCACAAGGAAAAATTCCGAAAGGCAATTATTCGAGAACTATTAGTTTATCTCAGCGTGAAAATTGTTGATAAAGGAAGTTGTTAATGTAACCTTCTATTCAATGTTTCCTTAGACGAACAGAGGATTGTTTTCTGTTATTATTCGTGTGACATACAATTTCAGCTCACTGTCAGCGTTTGCGCGCCCAAACACACGCTGCCACCAGTCAAAAATCTAATTTCTTCAATGCCAAGATGTGAATTACAACGGCTTTTTACTGGCGATACGATCTTTTGTGCAAACGCTCGGCTGAAAAATTCTCCAGCAATTGCCTCTCGTGGCGTCATATGAATTCAATAATTGTATTTCCTCGAAGTCCCGACAATAGAAGCGAGCTTGCGCGCCAATAACTCTCAGCTGAGGTCGCAATACCAACCCTACATAATTAAATTGATAGTCGGTAGCATATATACGTGCATCTTAACGGCTTTTTACTCGAGCAAGGCAAGTCGCCGCGAAGCTGTGTCGGCCACCTCCTTCTTTTTTAAATAATGCGATTTTAAAATGCATTATTTGGAAAGACGATTAATTCTCGGAATATTGACCACTCCCCAGGGTCTCCAGTATCTGGCGCAATCTCGCGAGTGTCTATGAAATCAGTTCAACTCAACTGTTTGTCCTTCCAAAGAGTTTCATACGAAAGATGTCTTTGTCTTTCTCTCTGGAAGCAAATGCGCCGTTTTTGGAAAAAAAAATATTACGTAAGTCCAACGCGGGCCGTTTAAAATGCATGCTCTTTGCTAATAATTAGCGCCAAAAATTGTTATAAATAATAGATTTCAAAGTACGGCGCCAAATTTGAATTACTTTTGGCCGTCGATCTGCTTTTGTTAATCGCGAAATCGGCCGAACCGACAATGGCGCTGATAGGCGTCACACGAACCTTAGATTATTAAAAATGACAGACATTACTATATATGAGTGAAGAAATCGAACAGGCTACTCAGGACTTCTCTCGAGAACATATGTTGCATCTCGAAAATATTATTTGAGGCAAGTACCATTAAAATAATATTAAAATAAAAGAAATCAGTGAAAATGCATTAAAAATGACGGAAAAGGGAAAATGACTTATTTTCCAAATCGACGAAAAATGCAAAAAAAATGACATAAAATGGGTCATATCCTTTTGTGATAGCATAAAATTACTGTCAATATTAAAGGGCATTGTTCGAAAGTGAAAAGGTAAAAAATGGCACTTCATTAAAATCCACCCCTAGTTATGATGTTTAGAAATAAATTAAAGCGTACGTTTGTTTTTACACGATGTTCTAATTCCTTGTGTGATCCAAGAATTACTTTTCCATGAAATGTTTAATTTTCTCTTTTTGAGAGGAAAGCACGCGTTGAAGTGAAATGAAAGCGTTGAAGAAAAATAAATTATATTTTTCATTTGTGACAACCGCATTGTACACTGCGTGCCATGATTCCTTCAGCAAGTAGTCCGTAAATAATTTTATGGTATCTTTAGTGAATGCTCTGCACATGCGTATATTATTTAGTGTCAGTGATCATATTATTATTATTGGTAATAATTTGTGCATCGTGGTCACAATAACCTAGATTATTTGTTATAATTTCATATCCAGTTGTAGTTTTGTTAATTATAATTTGACCTATTGTTCTTTGTGATTTAAATGTATTCCGTGTAGGTACATTCACCATAATATCTAAATTAAAAGAATGAAGTAAATAGAGAAACTGTTCTTTATCGTGAGATTCACAATGAAAATCAATATTCAAATCATCACATACACCAATGGATTTAAAAAAGAAATTACTAATTTGGTTCAGAGATTTTCTAAGAAAATGAAATAATCTAAACATCCCTTTGTTGGAGGTCTGTAGATGAAAAGTAATATACCTTTGAGCGTAGTAAGATGTTCGACTGTTATTTCAAAAATATTTTCAACTGCATATAAATCAGGATTACCGAACTATTTTTTCCAGCGGAGGACATTTTACCAAAAAAAGGAGGACATTTCAATGAAAAGGAGGACATTTAAATTTTTATTCTCCACAATGTATAGACAATTTACTCAACAATTTCAAACCATTGATGGTCTTTAAAAATCATATTAGACTTCTCGTCATTAAAAATGAAAGCTTCCAATTGGATAACTTTGCTCCCACACTCACTTTTGTTATCCACCAAAAAATAAGCATAAATAAATAAATAAATAACCTTAATGATTTATTATGCAGGCCATTTATTTGAATAAAATATACATATTCAAGATGTAAAGTCTCTTTAATGAATTAAATTACTTTTAAATTGTACCAGTATTATTTTCAATTCAACAGAACAAAAGGAGGACAATCCATGTAAATTTAAAAAAGAAGGGAGAACAATATTGAAAAGAACGACAAAAGTACAATAGATTGCAACCCTGAGTAAATTGAACTCTGAGAAGAATGTAGAATCAATACTATTTCTTACGTAAATACAGGAATGTCCGTAAGCAGGGCCTTTATTTAATTCCATCGCTCTACAATAGATCCTGCAAGGTAAAAACTAGGAATCTGGAGTATATTTAAATCATTATGAGACAACAAATGTTCTGTAAAGCGAAAAGCATCTATTTGACTTACATACATATTGCTGCCTCGATAAATTCAATCTCTTTCAAATAGAATTTTTTTCAAACAAATCTCTTTCAAAAATATATTTTGCATGTACCTACCTGGATGTTTCTCTGCTGCATCTGACTGCAGATTCTATTTATTTATCTCATTTTACCTCGAGTACGTGGTCGAAGTATCGTGTCCCAGCAGTGACAGTGGGTGAAGGAAGGACGACAGGTGTAAAAGAATGAATAATGGGAGAGGCCAGTGGCGAATTCACCGATAAACCGCGTGTAGCTTCCATAAGATGCGTTATAGTTAAAATAATGTTCAGAATTCGCCACTGAGAGAGGTAGTACGAGGATTAGGTTCAGGTGATAAGGTAATTGGGTGCAAAGGGTGGAAGAGAACTGGGCGATGTGGGTGGGAATGGGTCTTGGGCAGGACACTGCCGAGGTTGTGAAATGATGTATTTTGCAAGCTCGCTACCAAGTGCATTTTTTCCGACAAGGTTCAGATGAAGACCATGCCGGGTAAAGTGTTTTTCTGAGAGAAAATTTAGCTCAAATAATTTAACGTGTGTGCCTCTTAGATGCAGATTTAATTGGTTGTTTGCGTGTCTAATTTCTTTACACAGTGTTGGTTTGTTCTACCGGAAGGGCAGAGCCAATGATGAGAATAATGAAAAAATGCCATCCATGTGATCCCCGCAAGCCTTTTTTCTTTGAGCTTGGAATCTTACCATTGCCGTGCCTATTTATCTACAGATCTGTAATATTTGTCAAACCTGACTTACTTAACGGTGAGAACATATTTTCATGCAATACTGATATTTATAATTACAATACACGTCGTAGAAATTACGTTCAAGTATCAGTTTCAACAACTCACTTCAAGAAATCCACATACAATACATGTATGTTACTTTACAACGCATTGCGAGATGACATTAAACAATTAAAATCGGTACACAAATTTAAGTTAAAAGTAAAATCTTTTCTACTGCATAACAGTTTCTATACAATTAGAGATTATACTGATCATCAAAAAGAAAAACAATGTTTATTATAACAAAACAATGATATATAATGGATTAGTTTACATTAGTTTTGTGTAATTTCTTTAAAAAAGACTTAATATGCCTGTAATAAGTAATGAACTTCAACTTCCGGGTCAATGACCCCCATCTCGATCAGGTTTTTGTCCAGTTTTCCCGATGCATTGAGCAAATGGTGACATGGCCCCTTGTTTTGCTTCTGGACATAAATGTGGCTTCACTATGCGCACGTTTTGTTTAGGTCTCCTTTTGCTTGTAGTGGTAGCAGTAGGGCTGAGGGTGAGTTACTCTATTTTTAGCAATGCAGAAAAATCAAACCTGCAGTTCGTTTATCGTTGCAAATTGTTTTTCTATAACTCGGGATCGAAAATGTCTAGTTTTTCAAATGTTGATAATCTCCCGCTTTTCTAAATTTATTATTATTATTATTATTATTATTATTATTATTATTATTATTATTATTATTATTATTGCTTTAACTTTCAACTATTTATCGTTATAATGTTGGAATGGGATTTTGGTACTCAAGAAAACATTCGCAAATATTCTTCTTCCCCATCCGTCATATACAGTTTTTATTATTTTTTTACCAAATAAATCAAATCAATTATCTCTAACAGTACCAACTGCTTGATCCGTATCCGTATCCGGGACAGTATTATAAGCTGTTCATGTACTGTGTAGCATTTATCCCAATTCCATAAGATTCACTGACCTGTTCTACTGCTCAGCTGCTTTGCTTTAATTTTCATTTAAAGAAAATATCTCTGTCTTCAATCTCTGTCATTGTAGTTGTGAGGAGACGTCGAGGAAAATTTAACTTTTGTAACTTTCAAAAATTCAAAGTTAAAAGTAAACATCAGATCTATGCAATCTTCAGAAGCTTATTTCAATCTATTCTTATAACAAATTTGAAGAAAAAAATTGGAGCCATTTTTGATCGAATTTAAAATATATTGCAGGGGCTTCTTCTAAATTTTAAAGAATCTCTTTCAAACTTGCTAAGCTTTGAAACAGGCCAGATCGGCCAGGGAACATTCATTTTCGAAAAAATTCTAGGAACATTTTAGATGCCAGTGTTGTTCACAGATGATTAGACAGACCGACGAACTTTTTTTTGAGGGGGAATCACTTTTTCGGTATCAGGAGGCGCCCAAAACATGCATTTCCGTTGAAATCCGGAAATCGATTTTCCCCAGCATTACATACATAACTTTCTCAATACTACGTATATTTCTCCGAATATACGTACGTATACGAGAAAGTAAAACTAATGTTGTGATGCGAAAAATAGCGAAAGCATTATCTTTCGGATCCCAGTCGGGCCACCTGCTTGCCTGCCTCCCACCCAGCGGGCTCCTCCTACGTCTTACGGAATGCTTCCGTGCCCCCTGCAGCCGTCCAGAAAAGGGGTTGCGGGGCGGGGCGCTTGCGGCGGCGGCAGAGGCAGCGTGGCATGGGGGTGGGGGGACATTATATTTTGCCAAATTTCACTTTATCTTCACAAGCCTATCCATCCTATTTGGACGATAGAAACAGCGTTGGATTCAGGAAGCACTTCTCCATCGCGCTATAAGCCCACATTTTTTAAATTTCTTCCCGGGACCATTTTAAAAAATTCTAAAATTCATTTTTCAATATTTTTTTCAAAAGGACTTCGTAGCGTAAATTCTTTATTAAGTACAAATCAAATACTGTTTACTGATTGAAAATCGGACCACTTCTTCAGTTGTTATTAGTCAAGTAATTTTGTCAATATAATGTTTTGTAATAGTCAATTAATTTTGGCAGCTACGTGGTGGTGACGTACTGAACTAGTGTAGGTACATTTTGCCTTAAAGGGGTTCATGTGGTTAGCATGAAAACATCCCCATGCCGTATTCTGTTCTTCTCAACATGCGAAGCAAGTTTTCTCATCGTCACATACACTGAAACATTGCAAGCAAAACCCACATTTTAATCTTGCCCGACCGGGAATCGAACTCAGGGTCGTGTCATGGAATGAGTGAGGGATGCTGCTGTCTTTAGCTCCCCTGTAAATTAAATGCTGCCTGTAGTTGATATGGTTGTATAACCATTCTTGTGGGAAAACATATTAAAGTTAACATTTTAACAAAAAGTAGTAAACTATGATATATACTCTTTTAACTTTTTAACATGCAAATATTTCATTTCATTACTTCATGTTATTGCTTTTAATTTATTATACTTATAATGTATTAATGTAACATTTTTTTATGCTTGTAATTTTTATTTGTTTAGAAAACAAGATATTATAATTTCTTATCACTTAAAATTTTGGAATGAGATGTGTTTCCTTATAATTTAAATACATTCTGAGCAGTTGAAAAAGTTTAGCTTTCATTTTATAAAGAATTATTATACAATCTTTTAATATATTTAAAAATGGCATTTTTATTACAAGAAGGATACAGAGTGCATTTTTAAGAAGGTGAATGAAAGAATTGTTACTTGTTTAAATATTAAGCAATATGGGATTAACTAACATTTCATAGGAACAGAGAATTGGATTTGAAATTAATAGTGTATTCCTCAATGAGCACATAATGATGTGTATTATTCATGAGTTCAATGATGTTTACAACACGAGTGACATTGGAGCCAGTGTCATAATTTGTATGAGTGAATAATTGTCATTAAGCACAAGTAGAAGATTACTTCCTATACAACCTTGAAATATTCAGAATAGATTTTGAACAGATTTTTTTTTTTTTTAACTCAAGTATAAGGATTATATATTAATTAATTCGTGTAGTGCAAAATCTAATCATGTCTACATAATATTTCAATTTATTACCTTTTTAGCAAGTTATACATCATCCAGAGTTTCTCTGCTGCATTTATTTCTTCTGGTGTGAAAGTTTTTGATTTTTTAACTCAATAGCCTTCAGAGTTTCGTTTTTAAAAGCACACCATTTAGAGTAAGCTTCTAGTTTTACTTGTGTATGTTCAAAGTGCTTCTTAACATTGAGTAAATCGTCCATAAACTAGAAGGTTTATACTATCAAGAAAGTTTTGTAAAGTAAGTAGTAAAGTTGTAAAGTAAACCAAGAAAATGTTCACGCTAAAAGAATTCACCCTATTACTCTTTCCACACTCCACAAATGTTGTATATGATTGTTCATAATACTTTCTTGATTTTTCTGGCAATAATTGTAGAGTTGTCAAATTTATTGTTTCCTGAAGGTAGAATACAAATTTTATTGTCATTGCCATTGGTTTCAAGATTCATGTTCTGTTGAATGATTAATGTGAAATGTAATAAGAAATTTGAATACACTGTCTACATTATATTCATTGAACTGTCTACTGTGGGTCAAAAGAAGTGCAAATTGCAAAGAGAATGCAATTCTGCCCAATGATTCCAAAAATTCTAGGAATGTGATTATCAACAGGCCATGGATTCTGAGCTGGAATTCCAAACTGGAATCCATGGGGTGTGTAATCAATTTTTTTCATTGATGTACTTACTGCAGGAATACATATATTATTAAATGGTCATAAAGAAAGTAAATTATAAGATAGTATTTGGGAGATTTAGATTAAATTGTCTTTTTGTTTTTTTGGTCAAAAGTGAAGCCTGTAAAATTTACATGAAATATTAAATTTAACTTTTTATATTTGAGTTGGGAATAAAATTAATGTTTTATATTTGTAAGATTCAAGATATTGCAAGATTGCAGAGTGCAATCACAGAATCAATAATGTGCATTTGTGTACAAGCTCAGATATTTAGAAAATATAAAAAATACATTTGACTAACACATTATTACCAATAATTACAAAATCTAGTCTGTGCATGACCGTATTAGTAAAGAATGCCCATGGTCTCTGTTAAGGTCATCATCATCATCATCTCCAATCAAGCCTGCATAAAATAGTTTGGCATCAATTGAAATTAAACACAAAATTGCCAGTTATTTGCTCTAGCAATACCAGTTTTCTCTTTTATTTTATTCCTTTTTTAATGTGAACACATCAGACAATCTTGTGTTTACTGATGGAGAGCATCCTAGCCTAGCTATGTCACCCGTAATATAGGGCCATCTTTAGGGGTTATTCACATAAATACTTAAAAAGGTTCACTTTTCTTTTTGTGGATTTTCTGATGAAAAGGATTCAGGATGCTCACAGAGGACCTCACATCCAATGCAAGGCCTGTGTGTGAAGAAGTCTGGGAATCACTCATCGCCTGCAAATTCTAATGAAATGAAATAATTCTAATATAATGAATTTAGATTTCAAATTCTATAAAAGCTGAAAGTATAAAATTCAAAATGTCCCATTAAATATTTAAATGTAAAACTACCATCTACACATGTGGAAATTATAAAGAAACACTGTTTAAATCCCAAATTTAATTCAAAAATGTACTATTAAATAGAATAAAACATGAGAAATTTAAGTATATTTTAATAATACTATATTATAGTAAGAGAACTAACATCACAACCGTAGGTATCTAGTTCCTTGTTTCAATTCTTTGAATGGAATATTTAATTCGATAAATGTAGTGCAGGCTTCTGTTTCAAATGATAATAAAAGTCAGAATGTCTCTGAGTTCCATTTTTTTTATTGAAAGACCATTGAAACCCTGAGTTCAGAATTAGTTCAATCTAGAATTTTGACAAAACATTAGGCAATATACCATAGCTACATCATATTGTAGACCATTTTGATGCTTAAATGTTTATTTTCATTTGTCTCATTTTGTAGTTAAGACTTTTCCTTTCTATTCTCTTTATATATTAATATTTTGGCTATAGCTATTCTTTATCTATGTTGCTGTTTTCTTGTTATACTTATTTTAAATGATGTACCTACTGCAACTTTGCTTTTGAATCACAATCAAACTCTAATTGCTGCTTTTTGCCCTCTGCTCATTAATATTCCAATTCTCCTCAAACTTTGGTTGCTTACGTATTAATGTATCTATGCACTAATAAGATTCTGCAAAATATTAGAATTTTTGTCATGATGCTATGAGAAAAAAATATTCTTGACCATTTTATGATTAGACTTCATTACACAATTGTTTACATAGTAAAGATTAATGCTGAAGTTAGGTAGACAATGTATAGAATGTTTTATAACAAGATATAAAATGCTAGTTACTGATTTACAATAGAATTCTTACAAAATTGTGCAAATTGTGTAGTGAAATGATCAGCTCAATGTGTGTCAATAAGTGTTTGTTCAGTAATGTGTTGTAGTATCTAAGTTTGAAAATTTGTGTACATTAATAGTTCTTGCAATTTTCTATTAAGTAATTCAATATTTTCCCTAACCAGTTGTCTGACATGATAATATGGAGAGATTAAAATGATGATGATGACGATGATGATGATGACGATGATGGTGATGTTACTGAAAATGATAATGATAATGACAATACACTATTTATTTTAAAAACAAAATATTTGCTTGAGACAGTCACACTATCTTTCATGGACTTCAAGGATAATACATATGTCTATGGTTCTTACTTCAGCATATGTTCTAGAATAATAGTAATAATTATTAGCACACAAATTTAGAATTGACCAATACAACAAATTAGACCAGAAAGAATACTTAAATCCTTAACAAGACTGTTATTGAATATAAGTTGAACCGTAGAATGCATGATCCAAAGGATAATGACCATGATATGGCTTACATGATATGGGTGAAAAACAACCATTGGTAACAAATCTGTAAAAATGCAGTATTATTTAAAACAATTTTATTAAGTCAAATTTATTTGACAAATTTATCAAAAATAACATTATGTACTCATTGGAGTTTAAACTTATTTTTGACAATTTTTTGCAAACATATATAATGTGCATTTTACAAATATGTTTTAGATGTTGAGCACGTTCTCTCATATTTTCAGTCTTTCTTTGGACAAATGTAGCATTGCTTTATTCCTGGACAACACTTTGATTCTTGTAAATTGTTTGTTTTAATCTCAATAAATTTTGCCATGTCATCTTTGATGGTCTTTGAATATATGTTTTTTGACTTCTTCTCATCATGTATGATAGCATAATTCATTCAAAAATAAGTATCATTTGTTGTTTCTTCCAGCATGATAGTTTTTGTTTTCTAGGAAAAAAAACAATGCATTCAGTGCTACAATATCCATTATAATGTTGTTCCACGTTACCATATAGACCAGTGTTTTGTGGACCTCTTACATGGTAATTACAAAATTTTGGAGCCTTCATATCCACTCCTTGGGTTTTACTATGGAAACAAATGAATTGTAGTCATGTTTTTCTTTCAGATTCATTTATAGTGGAGTTGTTATGCATCATAACTCAACAGAATAAATCTTCAATTTTGGGGAGAACATAGCTGACTAATGTCATTGAGACTGTGAAGCCAAAGTATGATGAGTAAATATGTTTCTAATACATGATGTGCAGTCAACACCAGTGAAAGCATTGTATGAACAGCTAAATTTTTCTGTTTATCACCTCCTGCCAATTGCACAAAATATAATGTTCCATCAAAAGCACATCCGGATTCTGACTAGTGCATACAAAAATTTTAATTCACACAAAAATTTTAATTTACACAACTTCTTTGGCAAATACTGTGTAAAGCAACAACTTTTGCAGATACTGACTAATTGTTCATATATTAAGATACAATCCCAGATCCATTCGTCCAAATCATAAAAGAGAGTTTAGCCCATAACTGGCATCATGGTGCCATTTTGACTCCACTTAAATTTCTAAGTTGAATATCCTGCCTATTTTTCAAATGAGAACATTGGTATGCTGTTTATCTACAAATAATGTGCTTATCTTTTTATTTGAGAAGTGCTGTTGAACTTCATGGTTATTTTGCAGTGGCATGAGTGAAAATATTTGTTGGGGTCACAGCGGCACCACCACACCAGTTACGCAACTATCTTTGTAATGGCATTTTCATCGAAAATTGTGTCTTGTGCTGACACAGACAATGATATCACTATCTCTAGTTGGTTAGAAGAGATGGAGAGTAATTATAGTGACAGTGAAGACATACAAAATGGATAAGACTTTCATAGCAAGAATTCTTGGAGATGCTGGTATGTGAATTTGCCAAACCTCACATGAACATGACTCTTGAACATGTACCTAACAAGAGAGCTTCATGAAACCACTTCAATAATATTAAAGAAATCTATTCCTGGTCCTGTATGTAGTCCACAAGTAGTAGTCCCAGGCAAATGAAGCAGTGCGCAATATTGAGAAAAAATTACCGAGAAACAAAAAAGTATTTGTGATATATGTTGCTTGTCAATGGGCTGTGAATATCAGTGAAACATTTGTAAAGAGTGTCTATGAGTCTATTTTTGCAATAATAATTATATTTTATTGTTAAACATGTGTATCAGAAAATTATAATATGAAAACAAATAGATTTTAAAAAATTATTGATAAAAATAAAGTTTTATTTATGATTATTTATCGGTAATCTGTCACAGAGTTAATTATTATTCAGTTTAGTAAAAATATATTAAATATAAATTATTTTATGTAAATGATTTTGCAAATCCTATGAAAATGTAATTAAAAAGAAATAGTTTAAAATTTGTTATAACTTTTCATAATGAAGAGAAAAAAAGGCATTGGGTCAGAATGGCACCATGATGCTGGTTATGTAACAAAATCTCAACCATGCCAGTTGAAGGTGAAAAGAATAAACCATAGGAGTTTATCGATCAGACATGTTAGGAAAGTATGAAATTTGTATTCAGTGACAAATGAAAATAACTTACTTATGTAAAAACACAAACATTTCAAGAATTATATTCCTAGCATATTCCAAATATGCAAACTTCATTTGCAAAACATACAAGAAACAAAATCAAAAAAGTTCCATCAATAAAGCCTAAAGAGTTCTAAAGTTATGGTGAGTGAAAAACATCCATGTTATGCATCCTTTCCACTTAGTTTTCTTCAAAAGCAAATAGTGTACTTTGATTGTGTTCAATAACTCACAATTCAATTTTAATTGTAATGAACTTATGATCACAAATAATAAGGAGAAATGTCAGATAATTATTACAGCTATTGTTATTATATTGCTAATATTCCATTAATATATAATGCTAATATAATCTCTACATTATATTGCTATAATATTCTATCAAGATGATAAGAAATGAAATATTTCAACAACAACAAAATATTGCATGTTTTATTTCATTGCAACCTAACAACATAGAGGTTTTTTGAAGATAAGCCAAGGAAATAGTTCAGTCTGTGCAGTACATTGTTTAAATACTTTTTCAAACATAGTTCTTTGAATAACAGTTCATTAATATTGACAAATCATTCTCTTCCCTCACAAACATTCTATAATGAGGTATGTCTCTCGATTGTTTTCCTTTTGATTTAATCACTTCACACAGGGAAGAACGTAGATTGTAGACAAGATTCCTTGAGGATTAACAAGCAAAGGTACAAATTAACAGAGGACTGAAGGTGGAGATTGGCACCCCTATCTCCCTGCATTTTAATGAAACCCTGCTGGAAACATATTAATGTGTGTGGAGACAATTAATTTTGATTTAGGAACCTCATTTACTTTTAAGTTCTTTTTTTTGTTTGTTTGTTTGGTGTTTATAGACAGTCAAATCAATATTACGATATTATATCACCCAGGACATGTTTAAGTTCTATATAAACTCATATTTGAAAGTTCAAATCAAATTTTTATTGTTTACATTAACACACAACTTTTCGCAAACTCTTCTTCCCTACTTTAGATGTCTGTAAAAGAAGCTATCTATTAAGGTAATATCTATTATTACAACTCTTATAATTTAGATATCTTGTAACAACATTATTTACAATAAATTTGTATACTCTCCTAAGTGTATGAGGCTCCATCTTTATATTCATAAATCATAACATTTTAAAATATATGGTTGGCTGGGTTTTTCACTGAAGAATTTCATGTGTATTTGTTCACTCAAGTGCTTTGTCCTTGAACAGAGCCATCCCAGTCCTAGCAATGTATCTGTTAGGGGAAAGTTCTCTGTGAGGAGTAGTAGGAAGGAGAGGTCAATGAGTATCTCATAGTTTTTCTTTTCAAAGCATAAATGGCTTTGTTGTAAAGTGTGGTCATTTGGTTTATTTCTACCAATGTGTCAATTGTTTGCATTTTAATATTTCAGGTTTGTGATATTAGTATAGATGCCTTTCTTAACTAATTAACTAAAATTTTTTCTGTATTAAAATTGATTGTATTTGATGCTTTAGTATGGAGTTTTGTCTTTCAAAGAACTCATTTTTATTGTTCTTATATTAATTTATTCTAGTTTGTATTTTCCTTTTGTTTGTTTGTTTGGTATGTTTAAAATCACAATCAACATACATCCAATCTCATAGACTTCATTTTTTTTATCTTTAAATCCATTTCATTGTATGTTCTTTTCTTTATTGTTCATCTCGTATTCTGGTTTTTAGTCTGCATTTTCTTTTCATCCATTAACTAATTTTACTAGTTATCTCTGGTTGATATGGTAAAATAATGTTATTATTTTTATTTGTGTTTTCAACTAGTATCTGAGCTACATTAAATTAACGTTTCAACACTACTTTTTATTAAATTTTCTGAAAACATTTGTCTTAGTAATTGTTAAGATCCAAAAGCTAAGTTATTATATTTTCATTGTAGTATGCTTTTTGTTCAGATAGTAATTCATATCAGCTGTAAATTCCATAACATAATCAGTTGTAACTCCATAACAAATCCATAAATGACTTAGTTTTATGCACTGTCAGTGTGATGGCCAACAAATTTAGCAAAATATTCCAGTATAGGTCACATTTACATATCAATTTGTATTTAATGTATTGTTTGATTGTGTCCACGGGCTCAAAGGGGCATTAGTCAAATACATGTAATCAACAGGCGGTGGGGTTCAAAGGGTTGGGTTTCCAGTTGTACATAAGCTTTTCAGTCGTGCTAGTGGTATTCATCCAATCCCCCGTGTATTATGTCAAAGTGGGGCACGGAAGTGCGGTGTAGCTCAGTGCATCAACTGATGTCGCAGCGCCTCTAACCGGGAGATCCTAGGTTCGAGTCCTGACGGCGGCAGGATTTTCGACACTCGCTTTTCAGCTAGGTCGAATTCAGCTGTTCTGGAAGAGAATTCTTGGCCGGCTGCTCTTGATCGGTAGTTTTCCGGGGAGCCAACACCAGGCAATGCCGGAGCAAGGCTTACCAAAAAGCCATTGACCGCGCGCGATCTGTCCTCTCCCTTGTCCTGCATCCTCCTTCACCACACACACTACTACACTAACATGCACTACACTACCACATATTCCAGACTGGTCGGAGCTTAGAGTTGTCCCCATCAGTGCCCTGTTGGTGGAAGAGTCCTGGGGGAAACTCACTAGCCGACGGTGGTCGACGCCGGATCTGCCATCCAGCGGGGAAAATCACCGCCATCTCCCGAGAAAAGAACATGCACTACACTAACGGAACGACCAATGATCAAAGCAGTTGACGCGCCCCGAAACACGAAAAATCAATCAATCAAATTGGGGCGGCGCAAAATCGGTCTGGCGAGCCCAAAGTCCAGCGGACGCTCCGGCCCATGCTCCTCGCCCGGCCTCGCGACCATGTTACCCGAGCTTCCCTTGTTCGATGCCGGAAGACGGCGTAATGGGCAGCCGAGACAGCACCCACGCCAGCCATGCCCGGACCACGCGCCGAGCCCAAGTACTCCACGGGTCAACGCACCGTGACCAGTCGCCAATCAGTGATTACGGAATACGCGAGCCCTCGCGTGCCACCATGACAGAACCACAGACGCCCACCTCGCAAATAATTGCGGACACCATCAGGGCCCTCCTCTCAACGGCAGCGTCACAGCAACAGCCGGATACGAAGTTTGACCTGGAAGCAGCCTGGGATTGGGTGACCACACCCTTCCCACTACACCCAAGCGCGACCAGGTAGAGGCACGCCTGCTTGCTAGTTTGCGCCCGCAATTTTCTGACCTAGAAGAAGCAGACCAGTGCTTTATTCGCGAGCGTGTGCGGCTACTCGTGATCGCCCTAAGGCACGGATGGCGCGTGGCGGCAGCCAACGCCGAAGACTGTAGCGACTTTGGTATTAAGACTCGCTACCTGCCGCAGGCTCCCGCAACGACACAGTGCCCGACATCTCGTCCCCGCGAGAGAGGACGGCCCTTTTCGCGCGGCCGACGCGAACCAGACGCAGGCGTCGCATCAGACGCCGCGCCTGGCAGATGGCGGCTTTTCCTGCTCATCAGGCCGCGCGGGCAACGGACGCCCCCCCCCTGCCTCACCCAGGAGGTCGACTTTGCGGACATGCTCGCAATGTTCGATGAGCTACAACAGATTAATCAATTGATTGATTGATTTTTTCGTGTTTCCGGGCGCGTCAACTGCTTTGGTCATTAGTCCCGTTAGTGTAGTGCATGTTTTTTTCTCGGGAGATGGCGGTGATCTTCCCCCGCTGGATAGCGAGATCCGGCGTCGACCTACCGTCGGATAGTGGGGTTTCCCCTTAACCAGGATTCTCCCACCATTGGGGCACCGCCCCAGTCGGGACAAGCTCCAAGCTCCCGACCGGTCTCCCGGTATATGAGGTGGTGTAGTGCATGTTAGTGTAAGTGTGTGTGTAAGGGGAGAGGATAGGACAAGGAAGAGAAAGGACAGATCGCGCGTGGTCCGTGGCCCGTTTGGTAGGGTACTGCTCCGGCATTCGCCTGGCGTACAACAGATCAATCAACCGATTGAACATATCCCAGTTGATTGGAACTTCTGGCGCCCCATCTTAGAAGCTCAAAGCGCACATGACCAACAACAAGCAGCAGACCGCCGCCAGCGCGACCAGGAGGAGCGCGACGCGCTCCAAGATGACGACATCTCGCTCTGGCCCGGCCCGGCACCGCGCCGCCCCACCTTGCGCGCGGACCCGCCGCAGCAGTTCAACGCACGCGCTACTCCTCGCGTGTCACACTCGCTGTTCGTCGACGGCGTGCACCACGTCCCGCCACCAGACGCACCCATGGCTCTCCGTCCTACGAGTGCCCGCATCCGCGAAACTGCCGCCAACACGTGCCACGCCTCAATACTTGAGCTCGCACAGCGTAACGCGCTCATCAACGCGTTCCCTCTGGTGGTGGTCCCCAAAACGGGCGGAAAATTCCGCATCATCTACGACATGTCGCCATGGACACCTACAAACAAGCCACCACCTGTCTACTTGCCATCACCTCTTCTCCGTAAGTTCTCCGAGCCGTCCGTGAGAACCAATTCGCCCTGAAGATAGATCTTCGAGACGGATTCTACCACATTCCTTTACATCCAACATCACGCCCCTACATGGGCGTTATCAGCAAAAATGACTGTTACCAGTTTACTTGCTTACCTATGGGCTAGTCCATGAGCCCATTATTTATGCAAACAGCGATGCATAACGCTTGCGCAACGGATGTGCTTACGCAACTATGTGAATCTACCGCTTTTGTATACTACGACGACATATTGCTTTTGAACGAAGATGAAGACGCCCTCCGTCGCGACGCGCTCGCCCTCGCGGCAGCGGGTTTCAACATCAACACGGAGAAGAGTATCCTGGAGCCTACCACCCGATTTAAATATTTGGGTGTAATTCTGGATCTACAATAGCACACCATTACCGCCGACGCGGCGTACGTCAGAGCGGTGGCATCCGCCCCCGCACACTGGCTGAGCAACCAGCGCTTCGCCGGCATGATAGGCTGGTTAACCATTGCCACTAACGCGAGTTAAGGCCCATTCACAATGCAAACATAAGCATAAGCATGGCGTTAACATAAAAGTTACGACTACGTCTACAAGTGGACTCATTCACAATGCGTTCGCATAAGCATAACACGTAAGACGTTAACTTACGAGCTTGCAAGCTTCAAGCTTCTGTGCTTATGCTTATGTCAGACAAGGAATGAGCCAATCACAGTTCGTTAACTCAAAATCGAGTATCGAAGTCGATAAGCGAACTATTCGTGTCGATTCGTGTGCTGCGTCTCATAGCCAATATAAACTCTTATTTTGCCTGTGTTTATGTTCGACATTGTGAATACGCCAACTCTTCGCTTGTGTTAATGTCTATGTCTGTGTGTTATGCTTATGTTTGTGATTGCATTGTGAATGGGCCTTTATCCACTCGCGCGTTTGGTACGCATCGCTCCTGCCTTCGCGGTGCCTTTCCTGCGCCGCCTCCACCCGAGAGATAGATCCGAGGTGCAGATCACTCTCCCCATGGTCGGCGTCCATTCTGACGCCACCCCACATCGCTGCGCCTTGGTCATGGACGACGACTCCGGACCTCAAGCTTGGTCACCCCTGTACGGCGACAGCATCTTTGAAACAGAGATGGAAGCGGCCTTATTTTCCCTTTTATATTATTGTAATTTCCATGTAATTTTGTATGTAGATAATATCGCTGTATTCTTTAATTTGTCTAGGAAAGTGTGTCATGTTCATAATGTTATGTTAACCATTCTCGCTCATATTGTATATACAAATTGTAACTTTACTGTTGTATGGATCCCATCAGAGTTCAATAAAGCGGAGACTTGGTCTCGCCGGCCTCCGGCGGATCAGGCTACCCCGGCCAATCAGGGGCCGCCGTTGCGCGTCACCAACGCAACGGCCCCCTGATTGCGCTGGCGTGCCTGAGCCGGTCGGTAGTCGGTCTGCGAGCCGAGAGGCCCAAGAAGGTCCTCTGGTGAGTCCAGTTCTTGGACCGCGACCAGGTAGTATATCCTTCCATAATATCTTTCCTTGACTGCTAACTGTGTGTGTGAATTTTGTGCAAAAAAATCTGCCTTGTGTATTCTTG
The DNA here is from genome assembly GCA_011170035.1 of Teleogryllus occipitalis. Lineage (NCBI taxonomy): Eukaryota > Metazoa > Arthropoda > Insecta > Orthoptera > Gryllidae > Teleogryllus > Teleogryllus occipitalis. Next base: position 38,219 of record BLKR01006195.1, read on the forward strand.
AGAAACTGACTCCATTCCCCCAGACCAATTGTACAAGCACTGAAATGAGGCCACCAAGGGCAGAAGAAGAAAGAGGGGTTTCTTGCCCAGACCTTGATTTGCCCAATGTGGATCTACTGCTCCAGGCATGTAATATTTTCTTGGAGTTCCTGCAGACTACATAAGCAGCAGGGATTCTCACCAGGGTTGGTTTTGACCACTTAGAGGTCGATGACATTTTAAAGGAGTCAATGATGAACAAGGAGTTTTTTTGTTGAGATGACTTATTGATGAAATCTCTATTCTTCAGTAAAATTTAAAATAATAGATTTAATCTTAACATCACAATATTTTTGTTCTTACATTCATAGCTTGTATAAATCAGCAAACTTAATTTGTTTTAATTGAAAATTATTAGCAAGACATTCCTCCTAATAATGTTTAATATAACATACATAATCTATATCAATTAGTTTCTAGTATAATATTTTAATTTTGTCTCAATTAAAGCTTTAATTAGAAAATCAACAATCGTTTCTACAGTGTTTCTATATTCTGTAATGTTTTCACTCATTATCTCTTCCTTACTATAATAACATTTCCTGTTCAAGAATTTTGTTCCAATTTTTATAATCAAGGCGTACAAATTTGTTTCCCTTTTGGAAATTAATATCATTCATACGAATGAAAATTGAACTTTTGTGTAATTAAAATCTGTGATTTTGCTTCTGAGAACTTGTTTAAATCTGTAAAATTCAAAATGATAATGGTACAAAATATAATAAAAATTAATTCTAATAGGTTTTTTCAAAAGTTTTGTTCATGATCTTTATGTAAATTATCTTCAAGTAATTTCTGTGTCATAATTTGTGCTTAGAATACACAGTTTCGTATATTGTAGAGGAAGTCATATGGTGATTGATGAACAAACTATTCTTTTGAAAGGCATTGATGGCAAAAAGGTTGGGAATCTCTGGTGTATTCCAAACGAATTGCAAACGAATGAAGAAATTGGAAACAGTTGTAAGAGGAGAATGGGCATCCTAAATTCATGTTGTCCATATCATTTGAAGCTCATTACCGGCTTGTCCAGGCCATTAATTGATGTAACTGCAGTGTCACTGAATAAAAGGTCCTAGGGTTCGAGTCTCGATAGTGGCAGAAATTTCGACACTAGCTGAATAAGTCGAGTTCAACCGCTGTCTGGAGAGTCTCCTAGCTGCTACGGTCGATAGTTTTCAGTGGTTTCTCCGATCAACACTAGGCGACTAGGCGAAACACTAGTATCCTAACAAACGGAACATGAACCTCGCGTGATCTTTCCTTCCTCTTCCTTGTTCTGTCATCATCCCTTCCTTACACGCACACTTACACTTACATTTACTACATTACCACATAAGTCGGGAGACCCGTCAGGGGCTTAGAGCTTGCTCCGGCTGGGGCAGTGCCCTGCTGGCGGGAGACACCTAGTTAGGGAAAACCCTGCAAGCCGACGAACAGGGATCGGCGCCGAATCTGGCCATCCAGCGGGGGAAGATCATCGCCATTTTCCGCGATAAAACATGCACTTCATTAACGGGACTGACGACCCTAGCAGTTAACGCGACCGGAAACAATAATCAATCAATCAATCGAGCTCATTCGTTTCGCTTCTCCTGGGAGTGTGTCCGGTACGCCGAAGATTCAGCACTGACCGCAGCTCAGGAAGCACACCAGAGAACTAGTGGTGCTAAAACAGCACGTGCTTTCTCTCTTGTATTTTCACGCAAAAGTACTCAAATTTTCGAAAAATTATACATGACCTTATTTCAAAATCTATCTTTAAGGAACAAATTTCATTAAAGGAAAAAAATCTCTATCTTTAATATTTTAGTTGCAGAAAGATGTCGAAAAAATTTTGAACTTTTGCAATTTTCGAAAAATCAGGGGTTTCAACGAACATGCGATCTGTACCATTCTTTTAAATGTCCTTTACACTATCCACCAAGAAAATGTAATAAAAACCGATGGAGCCATTTTTTGGAAAATTTCTCATGGCTTCATGTAAATTACCCCCCAAAATTAAAATATCGGTTTGAAATTCAAGGGGCCTCGACATCAACTAGATCGATTGGGGAATATCAATTTTGGAGAAAATCGGGTGAACGGTTTAGCCGCTAGCGTTGTTTACAGGCGGACAGACAGATTTTTTTGCTATCAAGGACCCACAAAACATTGATTCTGGCTATACCACGTGTTAGAGTTTTCTTTTTTCCTAAATTTAGCATCTGCATGGATTTATCCACTTTTTCGTTACCAAGGACCGGCAATAAGTTTTTTTCTGCCAAAACATTCGCCATTTTATCGCGCAACATTACATAATTTTCTCTCTATTCGATAGCGAAAAAGTAAGAAAACGGCGCAGATACGGCTCCCGAATGGTGGAGTCTAGCTCAAGAAATGTTCGGGAGGCAACCGACGGCGCACGGTGGTCTGAACGGCGCCGAAACGCGCGCATAGGATGTTAAGTTAAATAATTATTTATTTAGTGATTTTAAATCGGTTCTTTAAGTATAAATCTGTTGAAACATGTTCTAAGTGTAAAATAAAAATGTTTCATTTAATTCATATTGTTTATTTCTTTATTTATGTCGAAAACAATATTAATCTTTATCTGACATCATTGAAAATGAATAAAAGCTTAATTTATTTGTCCAGAAGTAAAGAAAAGGTTATTACGTATAGGGATATATTCCATGACTGAACAGAAAATGTGTTAAAAGGTAGGTGGCGGTAGTGTTTAAAAGGTTTTTAACAATAGTTTTTAAATATAGAAAAACCGTAAGTCTTCTTTAAGTAGTAAAAGGAATAAAAAGTATATACTAATACTAGTAGTGTCTTACACTGTAACAATTGTACTACTTGTTTGCCATTTATAATGGTTTTCATAAAATAATTATATATAATATAATATATGTAATTAAATAATAAATAAATATATAATTAAAATATTATATATATAATTAAATAATTCATCATTTTATATTACTTCACTTATTATATTACTTAACCTGTCCGAGGTGGCGCATGGATGATTTGAAGCAAAAGCCAGAAACTGATAAGTTTCATGATATTGTGAGCTTCTGCCCTGTCCAACGTGGGCTGGCTGCTTGCCCGGCCGCCAGTGCTAGTGAGAACTCACCTGCGTAGCCACTTATAGAATCTGGCAGAGGATTCGGGAGACATGCATGACTGGATTCTGGTTTTCTATCATTGAACGAGCTGATTATATAATAAATATTGCTTTAATTATACTAATACCCACCCAAGATAAACACTTATGCCCCATACATCATATCAGTACTAAATTACAATTGACGCCTACTGCGCTCTGACTATCTATTCCTCTCTCTCTCTCTCTCTCTCTCTCGCTCTCTCTCTCTCTCTCTTAACCGTCCTTCTCTCCACCTTTTGCTTTAAATGTTCGTGGGCGGTTGCCCCATTTGGCGATCTCACCCGAATGCTCCGTGCTCGGCGCTGGTAGGTGTTGATCTCCGGTGGCAGCGAGGCTCAGTCAGCTCCAGTCGACGCCGGGTCTCCCTCGCAACTCGCTGAAGTGGCGGCGTGGCGAAAGCGATGCCTCAGGGAAGGCGCCTTCCGTCTTCCGTTGCTTCGGGTGGTGCCCGCACATGTGGGACGAACCCCGCTTACGTGCGTACCCGCGGGAAAGTCCACGCTTGTACCAGTTCACTTTCGGCGGCTAACGCCTCAGTGCGAGACACTGATCGCGGCACTCGGCAGCCATACGGCGACGCGATACTCAAGAGGAGCCGAGCCAGGAGCGATAAAGTTCCGACTCACTCAGAAAGAGCAGAAGCTCGCTCACCGAAGAATTTTCAAATAAGAAGACTGGAAGCTCCTATCTCCCTATTTATGGCACGCGCCATTCCCTCTCCCATCCCGATGATGCGGTGGCTCTCCGCCAATCACGCATCGGGTTGTGCGTCACGTGCCTTGTCTCATCTTGGCGTACGAACCGTCAAGTAGCGCCATCTGTCTATTCTATTAACCGCCCTGTGACGTAGGCCTTCGCGCCCTTTCACACGACGAGACGCGCCCTTCCCATGACGTCAGGGGTTTTTCCTTGGCGTGGGTTTGACAAGTTGGACATTTCCGTCCCTTTGTTCGATTTCCTGTGGCTGAAAGGGATTATGGCCGAAATACCTCGTGGTGGTCTGTGCCGCTACAATATGAAAATGCCAGAGACCTGGCCGCCTGAGTTGGCTTCCTGTGAGACTGTTGTCTTCATGTCACTTGAATCTTCTTTTTAGCAGTCGCGGTTACGCATATTTCAGAGGTCCTTTCCTGTCCGGATCATTTCACCTTGTGCACCTCCTCTGACATGACATCCAGCGCTGACGCTTCGACTCCTGACTGCGCGTCCACAGAGGGAGGAAATTCGGGGCAACGAATAAAAATTACTATTGTTCATTTCATATCACATATTAATTTCACGGAGATGTTTCTAGGTTTTTTTATAATGGCCCTCCAATGACCACTTAGTTAACAGAAATGGCACTTTCTTTCAAAGCCCGTCAAGTAAAGTTTAAACGTTCGCCATTTTCAAAAAGGCAGGCCGAGGCGACTGTTATTAACGAAACAATATTACCAAATGTCCACTTAATAACATTTATTAATTTGATGGAAGTGTTATTAGTTGTTTTTGTTTAATTGCCTGTCAAAAATCACTTACTTTTGGCAAGGCGCTCAATCCTTGTCACGTAGACTTTAAACGATCGCTATTTTAAAAGAGGCCAGCCGAGGCGGCTGTTGGTATGGAAAAAATATTTTACCTTGTATATCGAAGCTCGATATAGCAAATTTGTGTTGAATTTCATTTTCGTAGACGATCGCCTTTTCATCGATCAAGGGTCCGTCGACGAAAGTTTTGACCGAAAATTTGACTCTCCAATGCGAACCTCTATCGTGCAAGTGCCTCGTGTTGAATAGTTTTATCGTCGACGATCGTCTTTTCATCGTTCTAGGATCTTGTCGACGAGAGCTTTGACCAAAAACTTGATCCTTTAATGCGAATTCGACGAACGTTTTCATCGATCTAAAGCATCGTCGACGAGAGACCGGTCCTAAATGTTTACCCCTCTTATGCGAATCACTTTCGAGCAAGTGACTTGTGTTGATTCTTTTCGTCGGCAATCGTCTTTTCATCGATCAACAGTCTCGTCGACGAGAGTCTTGACCCAAAATTTGACCCTCATATGCGAATACCTATCGAGCATATGACTCGTGTTTAATAGTCTTTTCGTCGACGATCGTCTTTCAGCCATCAAGAATCTTTATCGCCGAGTCTTCGCCCATAAATCGACCCTCTAATGCAAATCTCTATCGAGCAAGTGTCTCGTGCTTAATAGTTCTTAGTCGACGATCGTCTATTCATCGAACATGAGTCTCGTTGACGGGCGACTTGAACAAAAAGTTGCTCCACTATTCTGAATCTCTTGTGAGCAAGTGCCTGGTGTTGAATACACTTTTCGTGGACGTCTTGTCATCGTCCTAGAATCTTGTCGACGAGATTCTTGACCAAGACTTTTACCCTCTAATGCGAATGTCTATCAAGCAAGTATCTCGTGTTGAATAGTCTTTCCGTGGACGATCGCATTTCTACGATCAAGAGTCTCGTCGACTAGAGTCTTGACCCAAAATTTGACCCTCTAAAGCGAATCTCTATCGAGCATGTGACTTGTGTTGAATAGTCTTTTTGTCGACGAACATCTTTTCATCGATCACCTCGACGAGAGACCGGTCCCAAAAGTTAACCTTTTATTGCGAATCTCTCTAGAGCAAGTGACCCGTATTGAAGATTCTTTTCGTCGGCGATCGTCTTATCATCGATCAAGAGTGTCGTCGACGAGAGTTTTGACTTAAAATTTGACTCTTGTGGCGTCATACGGGTGTAATCAGTACACAGACGAGAGTGGGTTGTAATAACAGCAGGTTTATTTACAATTAAGACCGTAGTCACAAATAACCAATGCACTGTATACAATTAACTAACTAAATAGACCCCAATGTTAAGAGAGATATTTACAACGGCTACCACACCGAACATACTACCTAATGTTTCGCCGTGCGTAGTACCTCCTGCCCTGAGACCGACTACATGTCTCACTAGTCACGACAATAACTGCCGGCTCCTTCCAGCGCGCACGCACGCACCTCTCACGGACGACCTACGCTGCCGATGTCGCTGTCTCAAAGAAGGAAGAGCTATTGTTCCACAGCCCTTAAATAACCCTCGCGACGCTGCCCGCCGCCTCCATTGCCTCCGCCCTAACGCCCCGCACACCCCGTTGGAAAAAACCGTGCGTCATAGCTTCTGCCATTGTCTCTGCATCCGGTGGGCACCACGCTGCGTGCCCACGTTGGTTTTAGCGATACGACGCTACACTCTCTAATGCAAATCACTATCGACCAAGGTATGTTCTGTGTTGAATAGTCTTTCCGTCAGCGATCGTCTTTTCATCGATCAACTGTCTCGTCGACGAGGGTCATGACTCAAAATTTGACCCTCTAAATCGAATCTATCGAGCAAGTGTCTGGTTTGATTAGTATTTTCAGGGACTATCGGCTTTGTATCGATCAACATCGACGAGTCTTGACAAAATGTTGATTCTCTAATGTGAATCCCTATCGATTAAGTGTCTCGTGTTCAATAGTCTTTTCGTCGGCGATTGTTTCATCGATCAAGGGTCTCGATGGCAGGAGTCTTGACCTAAAATTTGCCCCTCTAATGCGAATCTCATTTAAACACGTGTCTCGTTTACACGTTTTCGTCGACGGTCGTATTTTCTTCGATCGAGTCTCGTCGACGAGAGACTTGAACCTAAATTTGACCCAATGAGAATCTCTATCGAGCATGTGTCTCGTGTTAAGTAGTCTTTAAGTAGACGCTCGTTTTTTCATCGATCAACGAGTTTCGTGTCTCCAGTCTCGTCAACGAGACTCGTGTCCAAAATTTGGCCCTCGAATTCGAATCTCTATCGAGCAAGTCTCTCGTTTGAAATAGTCGTTTCGTCGACGATCGTCTTTTCATCGATCAAGAGACTCGTCGACGAGCCTGGACGCAACATTTTCCCTCCAAATCGAATCACTACCGAGCAACTGTCTTGTGTTGAATAGTATTTTCGTCGACGATCGTCTTTTCGTCGATAAAGTGTTTCGTCAACAAGAATCTTGAACCAAAAATGACCCTATATTGCGAATCGCGATCGCGCAGGTGTCTTGTGTCGAATAGTTTTTTCGTCGAAAATTGTCTTTTAATCGATCAAGAGTGACGTCGACGAGTGTCTCGACCAAAAATTCACCCTCTAATAGGAATCACTCTCCAGCAAGTGTCTCGTGTCGAATAGTTTTTACATCGACGATCATCTTTTCATCCTTCAAAAGTCTCGTCGACGAGAGTTTTGTCCCAAACACTGTGACTGTGACATTACTATTTACAGTATGAACAATTTCTATTCGTACACGTGATATCCTTTTCAAAAAATGCTGCTTTTCGTTCTTCAGTATTGATGTACCTTAAAAACAATTTTAGGTACGCTTCCTATATGTACAAGAAAGGTATTGCATGCCATAAAATGCTATTATTTTCGCGGTATCAGGAATAGAAAATGTAGAAGTAAAAATGTCACTCAATTGATGCTCCATTGCTGTTCGTACAATTGGGTTACAATGTACGAGCATAAAACTGAGCATAAATGGAGAAATTTCACACGAACTATGAGTTAGTAACTGTCTGTGCAAAACTCGGTGACCAAATGACCTTGAGTACTTTACGCTGGTTTCATCTCCTAGAATATGGGTAAGCGGAAATAATTCAGTTATACTGGTTTGAAAGAAGTAATCGTTAATCTAGCCCTCAAAGGTATATCATTAAGAAATATAAGATTAATGGTAAATAAAACACATTCGACGGTGCAACAGGTTTTTAACAGATTTAAATATAACGGTTCCACAAAGAATTTGCTTCGGCGAAGCAAGAAGAAAAGGTTGGATGCGAGGGAAGAGCGTCTTTCTGTAAGGGAAATCAATTCACACCCTAAATTAAATGTACCAAAATTGCGCATTTTGGTGAAGCGTGCTACAGATAAAGATGTGAGTCATTCCACTCTCCACCGGATGGATACCATGGAAGAATTCTCAGGAAGATGTCGTTTGCAAGTAAGAATAGCCATCCTCTGAGACTCAAGTTTGCAAAAGAATATGTTGAGGCTGCAACATATCTTCAACTGCTTCAGCAAATTTTTTGGGAGAGCCACAGAATGCTGGATGGGGTTGCTCATAAAGCGTGGCCACAACTTCCAAGCTTGCCACAAGGGAAAATTCTGAAAGGCGATTATTTGAGAACTATTAGTTTATCTCTGCGTGAAAATTGTGGATAATTGAAGAAGTTGTCAATATTACCTTGTCAATGTTTCCTTAGGCGAACAGAAGATTTTTTTCTGTTGTATTTCGTGCGTAATATAATTTCAGTTCACTTTCAACTTTACGCGCCCAAACAACACGCTCTTTACACAGAATCTGCAACAGCTTTAAGGCTGCTGCCACTACCACCAGTCAAAAAATCTAATTTCTTCAATGCCAAGATGTGAATTACTACTAATTAATACATGTACATTATTTTACAACACTTTGCCAGATGACATTAAACGATTAAATTCAATAGAAAAGTTTAAATCACAAGTGAAATCGTTTCTGCTGCATAACTGTTTCTATACAATTAGAGACTATACTGAGCATCACAAGAAAAGTAACATTAATTTTAATAATGATACATAATGCATTAATTACCATTTGGACTGTATAAATGAGTATAAACAACCTGTAACAACTATTGTAACACAGCTTCCGGGTCAATGACCCCCATCTCGATCAGGTTTTTCGTCCAGTTTCCCTGATCCATTGAGCAAATGCTGAGATGGCCCCTTGTTTTGCTTCTGGACATAAATGTAACTTCATTTTCTGTGCACGTCTTCTAGAATTCAGTGGGAAATACAATTATTCAAATTATCGTTTCCACGTTGTCGCGGCAGGAAGTAATAAGAGCCAAAATTTATTGCTTATTTATCCTTGAAAATAGATTTTATTACATGGGAGTTTTTTTGTTTTTTTTCTCCCTTTCAAAATTCAAAATTTATTGCTTATTTATCCTTGAAAATCGATTTTATTACATGGGAGTTTTTTTGTTTTTTTTTCTCCCTTTCAAAATTCAAAATTTATTGCTTATTTATCCTTGAAAATCGATTTTATTACATGGGAGTTTTTTGTTTTTTTTTCTCCCTTTCAAAATTCAAAACTTAAGTAGTATATGATTTAGTGTAGGGATCACAGAATTTTGAAAATGTGCACACAATTCACTTTTCCCCATAGCCCGTCATACGCAGTTTTTAACTGTTTTTTTTGACGTAAATAAATAAATAAATAAATAAATAAATAAATAAATAAATACGCCATTTTACTGACGAGGCGATGTTTTGTGCAAACGCTCTACTGAAAAATTCCCCAACAATTGCCTCTCGTGGCGTCATATGAATATAGTCTTTGTATTTCCTCGAAGTCCCGACAATAGAAATGAGCTTGCGCGCCAATAACTCTCAGCTGAGGTCGCAATACAAACCGTACACAATTAAATTGATAGTCGGTAGCATATATACGTGCAACCTAACGATATTTTACTCGAGCGAGGCGGGTCGCCGCGAAACTGTTTCGGCCACCTTCTTTTTAAATAATGCGATTCTATCGCGTCTTCATTTGGAAAGGCGTTTAATTCTCGGAATGTTGAAAACTCCACGGCGTCTCCAGTATCTGACGCAATCTCGCGAGCGTCTATGAAATCAGTTCAACTCTTCAACTGTTTGTCCTTCCAAAGAGTTTCATACGAAAGATGTCTTTGCCTTTCTCTCTGGGAGCTAACCCGCGGTTTTTGGAGAAAAAATTTACATAGGTCCAACGCGGGACGTTTAAAACGTATGCTGTTTGCTGATAATTAGCGCCAAGAATTGTTATAAATGATAGATTTCCAAGTACGGCGCCAAATTTGAATTACTTTGGGCTGCCCATGTGCCAACAGAATATGATAATAAAGATCAGGAATTTTAGAATTCTGTTCGTTGGTCTGACGAAACGAAAATTAATTATTTCGGATTTTTATAGTGTCTTTAGGGTATAGAGAAAGGCAACACTGATAATAACGTGGCTAATACCCTGAGTACAGTAAAATAATTAATCTTGCTTTGTGACTGTATGTCCTCGAACGGTGTGAAAAACTTACATTTTATCGATGACATAATGGACAAAAGAGTTTAAAATCATATTTTGAAAACAAAGTGTACATAAATTAGAAATGGCATCTGATTATATCTTTCAGAAAGATTTCGACAACAAACATATGGAACACTGTACAAGGAATGGCTAATTTGGAACGTACCCAAACAGTTGCATACTCTTCCACAATCCACTGATTTGAATCCAATCTAACATACATGGGCCTTATGGAAAGTCAGAACAAGAGAATACAATATTACGTCGAAAAAGGGCGTAAAGAAAATTGGTTTGGAACGCTGGCAAAAAAAAAAAAAAAAAATAGTCCGGAAGTTTTCTAGAGCCTTGTGAATTCAATATAGCGGTTATCAAGGCTAAGGGATAGTCAACTAAGTATTAGAACTTTGAATATTAACTTTTTGAATTTTTTTCAATGTTTATTACAAGTGTTTTTGTTATTTCTGATTCGTGAACGAACAGAAATTGTTCAAATAGTGACATGTTTTTGTTTATTGCAATATATTTTTTTCTGTTTTGTCTAATTGTCATGTTTTCTTTTTGTGTATGTACTCTCATACATTCAAAAATTCAATACCATTGAGAATTAAACCAATATTTATTCTAACTAAATTTTCTGTATCATTATATTTCCCAAATGTTACTGTTCGAACAACATTGATACATTCTGTAAAAGTAATAGTCATTGTTAACTATATTATAAGTAAATTCATATTTCATTTTAGAAAATTGAAGTCCTAAAGACGGGAACAGTCATCCATAACTAATGGCCATCCTTACCTTTACACGACTATCCTTAGTATGGCAATGGAACAAGCCCATACTCTTACACCAGTCAGATCAAGGAAGCGGGCAAGTTTACTAGCTCACAAGAGCCCGCGGGCACTGCGTTTACAGCAACTGGGGCGATATTTGAAAGTAAAGGTGTAGTAAAAATAGCTCCGGACTGGCTGTCCATCAGTGGATACTTCGCCTGTGAGTGTGTTTCGCGAAAAGTCAGTGGCCAATTATTGCCCCAAATTTATTTATATTATTTATCTTTCCCAGTTCTAAAGCTAAGAAATGATTCCTTAAAATAGAATAATACACCAATCAGATTTCAAATTGTCAACTGAGATTAATTTTAAACATTTTAATCGACAATATGTCGATTTCGTAATCTGTTCACTTAGGAGTGCAATAATTGCATTAATTTCCTTCATACGTGTAGGAGGTTGAATGATAAAAGGATATCCGTCTTAACAAGACGGCTTAAAAGGCTATCCGTCCGGAAGCGAGATTTGTTAATATATAGAAACGTGTTAATTTATTTAACATTATTGACATGTACATTAAATAACTGAATTATTTAATAAAACATAACCCAAAACGAAAACAAGGTCACTTGGGAAAAACATTTATAAAAGGCAGAATTTCGAAAGAAAACAAAGATGAATTAGTAGTAGTAAATAATACAAACGTAACACGAATCTCAGTTCTTTAATAGAACAAATCTGGCAAACATATTTTCGTGTGAAGCTATTCCTCGCCTCGCACCGTTTCAGCTTGCCCACCCTTTCTGGATTTGGAAGGGAAATAAATGAGTGGAGAGTCAGAGGAAGTTGCCAGTGCCCGTTCCTACGGACTTCCCACGCGGACAAATAGCTCGTGCGGGCGCGGTTTGACAGGCCTACGCGGTGTAAGAAATTACACCGTGCCTTATTATAACTACATTGTAGTGAACACAAATATTTCTTACACCGTGGTAAAACCGTTCAGCTAGTTCGTTCGAGAACGACTCATCTAGTTCATTTGAAAACGATTCAGGTAGTTCGGTCGCGAACGAGAATAGCAGTTGCACGCGCGTATGTCGGCGAATGTTAGAGAATATGAAATGAATTGGATACGCCGTATTTAAGTTGTGATATTTTAAAATTAGCCTATTGTGTGTGGTCTGGGACATTTATCTATATTCCTTCAGTTTCTAAAATGTTGTAATTAATCACGTTTGCCTTCAGTGTCATCAACAATGTGTAAGCGTATTAGAGGTTATGTGTGTTTTTTTACTGTAATATTATTTGTTAATGAGTTAATGAATACGTTTCGATGATTTTCAGTGCCCCGGTATAAATTCCTGTTAACTGTGACGAGGAATAACTATTTTATGCGCCAACTGAGTTTGGAATCTCCGAAAGTATTCGCAAAGCCGGAATCGAGATGCCGGACAGTGGAGGACAATCCAGTAAGATTTATTGGTATTTATTTCTATATTGTTTTGGGGTTACAAAATAAGCAAGTTGTGTGAATTAGATTCCTGACTGATCTAAGTGAATGAAGCTTCGTGTAATTTTCTTAAACTTTTATCATATTGTGCATTAATTTAATATATTCTAGACAGATAATTTTATTAAAAGTCTTCTTGTTTTCTTTTTTTAGCTCAATCACAATTTGGAACATGAAGGTCGTTTCTATATTGTTCCACCTGCAGTGTGCAATCAGTTATTCAAATTCGGTGGTATTCCCAAAGGTTATGAAGTTCAAACCAAAACTTTTGATGAAACCTGTCTTATGATTCGCAAGCCTGCTCTGGAAGTAATTAATATGATGAAAGTTGCTGATTATTCAAGACCTATTGTTAAATACGTTCTATGTATCCTTTTTTCCCCTACTGTTTTGAATTTTATTATATTGTACATGCTATGGCTATTTCTCTTCTGTCATTATTACCTAAAATTTACCTTAATAATGAATTGTCGGTGAGCCGGGTGCAGGAAAGAGCTTAACTCTTGCTCACATTCTACACTATGCTCTCAATTCAGGTCATTTAATTATTCACGTACCTTGGGGTAAGTACAATTTTCCTCCAATTTTTACATAAAATTTTTCCATGAATAGCACACATATTATATTTGAGTTGTTTCTGTGACTGAATGAGATAATTATTTTAATTATTAAAATGTTTTCATTTTCACGCATATTGAACTTGTGACTGTACAGTTTGCTCCTGAAATTGTAAACAAAATTACCTATTTGTAACAACTCTCAATTTAAAGAAAATTGTAGTATGTGTTAAAGATTTTGATGGTTTTTAGTGCCAGATTGGATGAAAAAGTGCAGAGATCATACTCGTTCAGAAACAAAAGAAGGTTTCAGGGATACACCCCTAGATTCTGCTTCTTGGCTTGCTCATTTCAAGACTCAAAACCAACACTTACTGTCTCAAACAGATGTATGTTATTGATAATTATATTATTGTATTCTTCACACTGAAAGTTCATGGTATTTTTATGTAACATGACAAGTTTAATTTTCAGCTCACTGTTACAAGTAATTACACTTGGAGCAAGCGAGAAGAAACTGTTTCAGGGTCTCCTTTGTTAGAACTCATTGATCTGGGAATCAACCGTATAAAATATGCTTCCAATATCATTGTTGCTCTGGCTTCAGAGATTAAGGCATTGTCATCAAGTGGCAGGTAGGTTCAGTAAATATTTTTTTTATAAAGAATACTTGTGGGTATTTTAATGTGTGTATGTATGCATGCATGTGTGTTGGCGTATGCAGTATTGCTAAAGGAATAGGCGTAGGGGCTGTTGCCAGAGATCCCAGGGTTCTGATGTCTCACTCTGGAATTCTGCAATTATTTCTCAGCCTGAAGGTGAAAGTACATGTTCCACAGTTTTGTAGTTGGGGAAGGTGACTTGCTTTGTTTGTGTGATATAAGAATTCTGAATGCTTAATATACTTTTCATACAATTTATCTTCAGAATTTTGAATAGTAGATATTAAACTTGTGCTTTACTGAAAGTTCCTAGGACATTTTTGCAACTTTCTCAGAAATGACTAAATTTTTCTTGAATTGTTTTGCATGAATATACAAATACAGTGAAATCTGTGAAAGCCGGAATCATTTGGATCCAACATTTTCTTCCGTCTTGTACAGGTTTCTGACTTATTCAGGTTTGCAATAAAAAATGTCAATTCAGAAAATGCTATCATTAAAAATGGAGTACATTGTATGAACAGTTTATTTCACCTAAAAACTACATTTCAATAAAGAAAGGAAGACATACTGGGAGAAACAAAGAAAATGACATACAGAAACACCACACAAAGTGTAACGAAACAAAAAACTTCAAAAATATTAAAAAATATATTATTTTCTTAGTAGAAACAGATGAATTCATCTAATGATTAGGAATTCTGAATAGAATACTGCCAGTGGCACAACTGATGGGGAATGGAGGTAAAGGCAAGGTGCTTCATTCCTCCTTCCCAAAGTCAGTGACACAAATTCACAAATACACTTTTTGCTAATTTTGTATAGTGATGAAAGCCATTCAGTTCCTTGATTAAATAAGTTATACATAACTATAAATCAATTAATAAAAATTAATTTTAAATTCGGCATAAAAAAAAAATTCTTTACAAAACATCCAATTGACTGTGCACTACACCTGTCTTCCTCTAGCAAAAACTGGTTGTGCCACTGAAATTGAATAAGAAAAGTTTCGTTTTTAATCCCAAAAATGGGTAGGAGCCCCATTATATTGCTTTGCTCAAGGCTAGTGCTATGCTGTTCAGTGCTGTTGAGACAGCCTTATGTACATGGAGGTTATTTTTATTAAAAGAATGAACACTAGAAGGAAACAAGAAATTCCAGCTCTCTAGGCTATATCTTTCAATTATTTAAAAATGTCAGAAGTCTGGTTGTCGCAGATACATTCCAATAACTCCCAGGTTAACCCGGCAGATGCTTTGTCTTGCCTACAAATGTTACTGGTGGTCTGGGAAAAGCGGATCCGAGGGAAATTTTCCTTGCATTTAAAATTATTAATACATATTTGAAAAATTCATCAAACTTTTGAGGGTGCATAAAATCAATATTTTTTATTTCATGTACCGCAAAAGAAATTTGTAAACATCGATGCATGGTAAAGGTTAAATCAAGAATGTATGTGTGAAGTTCAGTAATAAATTTTTACACATTCTTTACAAACAAACAATGAATGTGTTTTGCGTACTATTGTTTTCTTGCATTTTTTAAGTTCATGGGATGTTTTGCCGTCCAAATTTCTTAGATAAATTTTACATTTTGTCTTGTCAGTATTCTTTTGTTTGTTCTGAATGAAAATATTGTGCTGTTTTAGAAATCAGCTCTTGTGTCAATCCGGTTTGAATTGATCTCAAAATAGACCTGCACAATTGGCCTATTCAAGTAGGTGAATACGATGCAAATTTTCATCTGCAATTCTTATTCCTGGCGATTTCTGAAAGTATCAGTATTATATCATCCTTCTGAAAATTGAACATTGCGTCACAAGAAATGGAAATTATTGCAAGGGCTCTATGGGTGATGCACTGGTCAGCTCTGCTTGTCAACGCAGATCTAACATAGGAGGGCGCACAGGAGCTTTTCAACCTCAGACACACCTGTGAAATCATAAATTTTTGAGAATTGACAGAGAACCTACAATCATGTGATGGAGTAATGCATTTTAGAGATAAAAGATTAGAGGAAAGGTACTGAAAATCACAAAAGTATACAATATTCTCAAACAAAAATGTGTGTAAAATGTTATAGTCTGGGATCCAAATTCTCCCATGCTGCCCCTCCCAGTTAAAGAAAATAAACAATACTACAGTAAGCAAAATGTTTGGGTGGAAGGGGAACTAATTTCAAATGAGTTATGGTGTTTACTGTGCTGCTAAGATATTTATAGTAAAAATTGTTGAAATAGTTATGAACAATATAGAAAATTTTAATCTGGTTGTAAGGATGACTGACCAACAATTGTAATACCAATTTTGTTTCCATTGTTGATATTGTAGTTCTTTCTCTTGTTATAATTCTGAAAATATATTGAAATGTAATATGTTTGCATTTGCTCTAAATATATAAATTGTCATTCTCATTATTGTGGATATTTCTTTTCTTTCCAGATGCAAAACATTGGTTGCTATTGACGGTTTTAATTGCTTTTATAATAAACGAACAATGATTAAGGATGAAAATTGGAAAATCGTTCCACCATTTCAATTAACAGTTACTGAAGCTTTTATTAATTTAGCAGATTGTAATTGGGTAGGTGTTATACATTCAACAAAAGTGTTAAAAATTGGTTCTAGAGTTTAGTCACTAATGTTCATAGTCTCCTCTTTTTCTTCAGAATAATGGAAGTGTGGTACTAACCGCAGACAGATTAGTCTGGACAGGAAATGAGAGGGGAGAATCTGACCTCCCAGTTTATCAGTTGGGCAAAGAGGTAAGAAAAAATTATTTTATCATTGTCTTGGCTTTTAGAAGAAATAATTCTTCTACAATCTTAAAACTAATTTCATCACTAGTAATAGTTTTTCACTTTGCTACTAAGGATTTTTAAGTCGTATACTGAATATGTTTTAAGTCAATACTGAATATGATTTTGCATTGTGAAATGCATTAATGTAGTTATATGAAAAATGTGGGTGTTAACCACAAAAAATACAAGTTTCTAAATGAGATATTCTGTTAAATTTTTGTGTTACTTAACTCGCATGAAACTTGTTTTGGGTACAGAGACTAATAAAAAATGTCATCAATGTTTTAAATTTTATTATTCAAAGATTGGCAACAACATTAAAAATTAACAATTTGTCAGAAAATGTAATTTAATGCTTTGTGGGAGTGACATATGCTACAGATCATCCCTGAATTTTCTTTAAATCTCAAAAGTAATTTCATTTTTTATTTGTATATACAGTAAACTTCACTTATACATTTTTCAGGATACTGAAGGGGAAAAATTGTATAAATGAGAAAAATGCATAACTGAAATAGAATATTTTGACCAAAACAAAAACTCAATATTACTACATTGGCATGCTTTACTCTTGGAGCAATGTTAGTTTCGATTAATTTAGTCAAAGTACAGTTAAAACTGTATGTGGCGTAGAGAAGTACCTTCTGTGCTCATTTTCTTGAGCTCCAGAATCTCTTTCGAACATTTTAACTATTAATTGTTGAATGATGAATAAATGTTTCAAAAGAAGCAATGTTAGCAACTTTTGAAAACTAGACATTTTGCTCCCAAGTTATAGAAAACTTATTGGCATCAGTAAACACACTGCGGATTTCATTTTAGTTTGTATTGCTAACAAAGTAGTACCCCCCTCTCCCCTGGCCACTACTCCTACCTTTACTATTAGCAAAAAGTGAAGCTACATTAATATCCAGGAGCAAAGCAAGGGGGCATCTCAGCATTTGCGCAGTGGAACACGGAAACTGGACAAAAACATGATCGAGACGGAGGCTGAAGTACATTACTTGTTATTTAGAAGACACGCGGGCCAGGCATAGGCACGCCCGGGGGAAAAGATAGCACTGATATCCGCACTTTATGCAGCGATTCCTAGGCCAGTGTCACAGGAGCGTTGCGTTGACGCGCGTTTACCTAACGCTGATGACGGCAGCTGCGTCAATGCCTGCCTACACGAGTTCCTTAACGCGTGTCGTAGATTATCACTTATCTTATATAAAAACGAACAATCTGCGACGTGCGTTGTGCCCACAGCTGAAACTACAACGTAGATCATGATAACGCGCGACGACCTCTAGGTGACGGGCGTTAGCAAGAACGTTCGTGTGCCGTTTCGCTTAAGATACAATGTTAATCGACGCTCTTTATGTGACATGTACGCAAGCATCGACGCAGCTGACGTAACAACGTTAGGTAACGTACGTCAACGCAACGCTCATGTGACACAGGTCAAATTGTCCTTATAAGTCTTTGATTTCCTCGAATTTCGATATTTCCTTTAAATGCGCCGAATTTGTATCGTGCAATATTGGTGAACATTATGCAGTATCGTACCGGACGACACTAGCGCCCCTAGTTATTCATCCTGTAGTTTTGTGCAAAAATCGAAATTGGAAGAGTTGAAACGCCCTGCGTAGCGACGAAATTAAACAACCTGAATACTGAATTCAACACAAAAATTCTGTGCGTTCCTCTACAGTGAAAAATAAAACCTATGTCGTTTTGGACGTTATACGGTCCTAAAGGAACTTTTATTATGAACGTATAAACATAAAACGTGTATCTGAAATAATTTAGCATTGGTCGTATAGGGAGTTACAGAAAACAATGTATAACATGAAAAACGTATTAGTGCTAAATGTAAAGTAAATGGAGTTTCACTGTAATAGGAATACTCTCTGATATATTAGTTTGTATTGAGAGGAATGATTTTGTCAATCAAATTAAATACTATAAGTTTTAAAATATTTTTATTTTTGCATGCTGGTTACATTTCAACATTGTTGACCTTTTTTTTTTTTAGCTTTTGACTTAGGTAGATGAACATTTCAACATTTATCATATTCTGTATTTGATGAAACTCATATTTTTAAAATAACCAGTATTCCTATTCCAGTACTTCCCAATTCCTCCTTGATTTATAGTGTCTATGGAATAGGTGGTGATTTCTTAGACTGTTAATAAGGTTAGTGATTCAAGAATGTGGCCTGGCTTTGCCTTTTTTTAACCATCCTTAAACATGTAATGATAGAGCATGTTATGCTGAATTCAGTTAGTGAGAGTACCATTTTCATTAATACTTTTGAATTTTCAAAAATGTAAAGGTGTTATTTTTCTCCTCCAAATAAGAGATTTGGAGGAGAAAAATAACACCTTTACACTTTATTTTTTGATGAGAGCTTTCAAGCAATAGCTGAAGTATTAGTAAGATGCAAATTATATAACCTTTACAAATTATATGAGAAGTATGTGCTGTTGTAGTGCCACTAGTTTGTATTTTTGTGATAATTAATGATAGAAGATAATTTAGTTGAGGTAGGAAATAATTTTGTTCAATATAAATCTTCTTACTTTATGACTGGTATTCTTTTTCTAGGCTTTTGAGCTTCTGGATCCATTTATACCTGTTCATGTACCATGCTATAGTGAAAAAGAATTCCATAGCTGTATGGATTATTATGTGGAGAGAAGTTGGATTCAGAATGAAAATGGAAATACAGAAGAGGGAAGAAGTGAATTGATGTATCTTTCTACTATGAATCCATATCAACTGATGAAAATTTGTGCTCCATTGTAAAATTTTCAAACACCGTTCAGTGTAGTTTTAAGTTATTCTTTTTGTACAAAAATAATGAAATAAAGTTTTATTTGTTAATCTGTTGAAATTTTATTCAAGAAATTTCAGCTGTAAACAGTTCTGTGGTTACAGGGTAAAACGTCTGTGGTTACAGGGTAAAACGTCTGTGGTTACAGGGTAAAACGTCTTTATTAATTTTAGTTTTGAGAAAACAAGCTACATAATCCAGTTGTATTTTATGAGTGATAACTTAAAGAATATTGGTGATCTCAAGGTTTAGTTTCTTGTAATTGACATGAAATACAAAATATAATGAACATTTAGTTTAATAGAACAAAATCTACATAAATTATAATAAAAAAAAAGACTTGTTATTTTCTACAATGAAAGTTTGACCTAAGATGTTTGGACCATCCTTGGGAACTTGTGACCTCAGGCTTCATAGGGACCATTTAGTAATTTCTTAGATATGACATCATAGACAATAAACAATGATTTTTTCCCTTTTCCTTTTATTAATAATTTTGTTACTCTGGGCTGCTGCTAATCACACAACCCCACAGAAAATTATTGGTATCACAGAACACCACCCCAGCAAGATACTTCAAAACTGATGTCAAAGTGCAGTGTTGCCATCTGCAAAAGATATGTTCTGTAGTGAAAGTTTCTAATTTGTCCTTTGGATATTTACATAACTATAAATTTAAAGCAATTCTTACATAAGAATAGCTTTACTTATGTAGTTTTACCCAATGAAGGCACAAAATTTGACAAAAGTTATATTTCCCTATGTTTTTTTCTGTCAAGTTGACATCTGTCTTGAGTCATTTTACTGAAAGAAAACAGATATTAAACTCATTTATTATACGTAACTAAATTTGGCCAAAAGTTGCTTTAAGGACTTGCTTAAACTTGCTTTGTAAAATCTTGTTTTACCCACAAGCTCAAATTCAACATTTTGAATAAAAAACACAAAGATTCAAATGTAGCGAAAAAACAGTATTGCCATGATGAACTTAAATACAGACATCAATTCTCAATTTCACTCATCCCATGTGGCTGCATGGTGAAGTTGGTCCAGACTATTCCTCAAAGCTACATTTCTTTCAAATATTGAATAAATGGCCATAGAAACATATTTTATTTGCATCTTGCATAAATGTTTTGTATCCCAATTGGTCGCTTTTTATTTTTTACAATGTTTCAATCCAAACTGTTTTTTTCTCAGGTGTCTACATATACATGAAATAATGACAGAAACAAATTATCTGGCCATGTACTTTTTAACATTTTATGTGAATGTAAATAATAATACAATTCTGAATTTTCCCATTTTGTCCCTTTGCTCAGTTTTGTCAATTTGTCTTACTGTCCCCATTGTCTCATTTGTCCCTTTTCCTTCTTGTTCCATTTTGTCCATTTCTTCACACTGCCCATGTACTGCATTTGTCTTACTTGTTGTATTTTGTCCGTTTGGTCCTTCCACTCCCTGCAATTGTATAAAAACTATATCAAGTCTCTCTACCAACAACCCTTGCTACAGAACATGGAGAGTAATGACAATTCTTAACTCATGAAAGTGTTAAATGTTTATTTTGAATAAGCGATAAACTAGCAATAACAAAAAAGATTGTATATAACACGCCCTCAATAGAGGGCGTGTTATAATCTTTAAGGACTTTTTATATAAATAACTATATTTGTACATGATAAACTCGAATGGTATTTGGAAAGAAAGAGTATTATTAGCCCAACAATGACATTTTCTTGTTTCACAATTTGTTTTGCAACAACATTTTTTGAAACAGTTTCCAAAAGACCAAATTTTCAGCAAATTAAATATTGTTTAGGCCCACTCCAGAGCAATCAACATCTGGCACTGAAACTTTCACCAACATTCCCTGAAATAAGGTTTTGTTTGATGATTATTTCGTTTTCCCAGCCTAAACAATTAGAGATGCTTTTGTCAATCTTCAATTTATAGAACTAAGAGTGTTGGGTAGCATTGCCAGAACTTGAAAATTTTTAATAGCTTCAGCTCTACAGCAAATTTATTTGCTAGCTGTGTTCCAATAGTTAACCACTTCGGAAACATTGCATACAACTACTATTTGAATTTAGTTATGGTTGTAACTTGAAATAAATGTGTCTGATGTGTTTTCTGATGTTTACAGCAGAAAAAGACATTACATCATTCTCACAGACAAAACAACAAAAATAATGCGTTAATCAAATTGAAATAGAAACTTACATCAACGCCCTAACTCAGTTAATTTCTGAGTAAATTAAATCAAGTAATCTGCACTCTGTGGGGCAAGTACTATCCCAAGATGAAGATGATTATTTTCAAATTAAATACATGTATAGATTAAACTGCTTTACATTGCCAGATTTTCTCGATTGAGTGCGTTACACTCAGACATGAAATTGTTGTTGAGCTTCCCCAACTAACTATAAAATGAAGGAAAACATGTGCCCATTGCATTTGATGGTTACAATGTGAAATAGTTAATAAAACATTCATTAGACTATGTTCTCGGAGAAATATTTATTCTTGTAATGTGTCTTTATAAAATCGAAAAACGATGACTAGAAATCATTGAAATTGGTCTGTAGCAAATTAATGTTATGGTTAGTACTTCAACTCTCATACATTTAAACATTTCCACCAGTGGAGTGGAGTGGATATAGTAATGTGTGACCTCTTCAAGGAAACGTTGCCACTTTGCTTGCTTTAAAAAATATAATTATTTTTTAATGTATGGAAACTGCAACTCCATAAATTGAATATACGTTGTACCTTTATAACTGATTACATTGTCAAAATGCCTCACGGGAGTCGAACAAAGTCAAATTGATGGTTGACATCAGGGATGTAAATGCCCACAGTCCTCTCTGGGGCTCTTCCCGCACTTGTCCGAGAGGTAACATATTAGATCGGTGTCTATTGACACCGAGAATTCCGATGAACCAACTCCTTTTGCCAACACCACAAACTCGAGCCCGTGTATCGGTCTAGCTCTCTGCAGCCCTTTTCTTGCAACCGTTCTGCAATGGTCCATTCTACACGACCTATACGGAAGCGACCACCATTACCCCACTATCGTCCACATTGATACGTCAGTAAAGATACCACAGTAAAGGTACAGTTTTTCGAAAAACTAAAAAATTCTTGCGCCATAATTTTGGGCTTATTTCAGCCCCCTTTCAAAAACTGTGGGCTCCCTCCCTATACCCCGAAATTAAGATATCAAATTGAGGCTCGTAAAGCTAGCACCCCCACTTAAATCTCAAAATGTTTTGTACGGTCGAATTAAGTGAATCATAATTCACTTCTGAGCGCCACATTTCAAAATTTCGACAACCCCCCCAAAAAAGAAAACAAAAAATCAAAACCTGCCCAATTTCTCAAAATTCAAGAATTCTTGTGCCATAATTTTAGGCTCTTCAGTGACACCAAAAATATTAGTTTTGGTACTCCACTACCCCCCCAAAATTAAGGTTTCAAAACAAGGGGTGGTAAAGCTACCCCACTTACTGAAAATTCAAAATGTTTTGCTTGGTCAAAAAATTAAATTTTTGGCTCCTGTGAGCTACTATTCAAAATTTTTAAATTCACCCTTAACTACAACAAGAAATGAGAACCACCCCAATATTTCATAACTAAAAAAATCATGCGCCATTATTTTGAGTAAATTAATTTTTTTTCAACAAACATATTTTTTTCTCCTACATTACAAAGCCCCGAATTCAACTTTGCCAAACTTCCCCCACTTGCTCAAACTAGAGTTCCGGAGAAATCTCACACATACTCTGGATGGATTACCCCCTACGCGTGTATTTCCTACAGTAAAAAAATGAATATGCCTATCTATATTTTACAGTTACGTTGCAGATCAATAAATAAAATAATTTAAAATAAAATAAATTAAAATAATTAATTTGATACATCCCTCTATTAACATTTCGAATATCGACTTACCTTAGGAAAGTAAGATTTTTCATCAGGGAAAATTTCCCTCCAAAACAGATGCAAAAAAGAAGGATAAAATAGTTTAAGTCGTAGGCTTCCGCGGCCGGAGTCATGTGAATGATCTTTCTTAACTTGCCTTGCGTGAGGATGTCTTAAGTCTCAACGGCCTGCTCCGGGTGGAGCTCTTCCGTTTTGTTTTGGAATTTTTCCATTTTTCTCGTGGGCGCCCTATGATTGTCTTATGTTGAGCGTCCGCGGTGTTTTGGTTGGCATTCACAGTTTGCCAAAATAAAAGGTCATGGTGTTTGTTTGGCTGCTCCCTTTTATGTGAAGTTCATTTGTCATTTCCCGCTTTGCACACGCTACCAGTCTTTTTTCTTTTTGTGTTTATTTTTTTGGTTAATACATGTATATTTTTAACAGTATTTAAGCTTATTTTACACATAACCATTTTCTTAAATCTAAGTTTAAACCTAGTTAGACCATAATACCTAGATATTTACACAAGAGCAGAAAATTGAATTATAAATTAAGAATTTCTAATACCTAGCTAGAAAAAGGATCGCAAAAATTAGGAGAAATAAATCTGTAGGTCCTGACGGAATACCAGGAGAAATATTGAAATTGGAAGGGGAAGCCTTGATTCCTTACCTTGCTCTGTTAATGGACGTCACTATAAATAATAATACGATTCCTCAAAATTGGAAAGAGGCAATTGTAGTGCCGATTCACAAGGGCCATGAAGGATAGATGGAGATACAAGGACAGATTAGAAAGGATTGTTAATGATTACAGACCTATAAGTTTGACATCAGTTGTATGCAAGCAGATGGAACATATCATTGCGAAATATATTAGACGAGTCTGGAATAACACTGACTGGACGAGGAGCGGTAGCTCAGTGCATCAACTGATGTCACTGCAGGGCCTCTGACCGGGAGGTCCTAGGTTCGAGTCCTGACGGTGGCAGGATTTTCGACACTAGCTTTTCAGCTAGGTCGAATTCAGTTGTCGTCTGGAGGAGAATTCTAGCGGCCGGCTGCTCTGATCAG
>BLKR01006196.1:0-62616 GCA_011170035.1 Teleogryllus occipitalis
AATACAAAAAACGGCAAGATAATTTAATCTATCTTCTGACATGAACGCAAATAATTTTTAATGTTATATTTATGTTTATTAAAATTATTTAAGTATTTTATAAACATTTAGTATCCATAAATATCTATAAAATAAAAATAGCAGAATTTATTTTCCCTGAAATTATGTCAGAATTATCATCTAAGTTTAATTCGCTTGGGTTCTTTAGGGGATCCACAGTAACATAAGTAGAACTTATCTAATAACAAGGTATACAATAAATAAAAGGTTACCCAATTAATAAATTTAAAAATAGGCTATTTGTATATATTATTTTTCAAAATCATGCTTGTAATTCTACTACTATACCGAATTGCTGTCGATTGGTGTAACATTTTTCTTAAAAAATGAATCTCATTTTGGTGTTTTTTTTTTAAACTTCTTCTCGATATTGCTTTTCACGAGTTCGTTTCCGATATTCAGAACCACTGTGTTTAATTCTTCCGTCACTATTTTTTATAACTAAAGGTTATGAAAAAAGAGTTAAAATAGAAACCACCATAATATTCTCCGATTAATAATTCGGTGTACTTGACAGCTGGTGGAAGGGGTACGCGGCGTTGCCAAACCCTTGCACTGTTTTTTGTAAACTGGCTTTAAGGTGAATCCTAAAAATATATTATGTGTTATGTGAGAAGAACTTAAATCGATGCATATAAAAAGTTACTATAAAACATTAAAAAACGACTTTCTAAAATAAAATATGCTGCCCCTAAAAATTTGCCGCCCTCGGCTACAGCCTATGTTGCCTAGTGGGTAATCCACCACTGGACACGTTAAGTACATTCAATAAATGTTTGGGGGAATAAATGTGCGAAGTCAACATCAGGTACATGATGGTCAGGGAGGGCCGAAGGCAAATCATTTTTAAGTAGTATATTGACTACATTTACGAATCTCTCGCAAAGAAAACTATAAAATGTTTTAAGATATTTTGAATACACCGTTTTTATTACAATTAAAGCAATGATTTTACTATTAAAATACACATAATAGGTAGACAGCTTTCACAACAATCGGTAAAATACTGATGTGTTCCTTTTTGCTCTTTTCTTATACCATATCGCTGTGTGAGAAATATAAGAATGATTATTGATATAGATTTTCTGATATACTTCAAATTGTTCACTCTCGAATTATATTATATTTTCGTTAAATGATTTCAAGTACGTGATTCATATAACAGTTATATATTTTCTTCACGGAATATATTGCCTTCAATATCTCTGTACCAACATAAAGGAAACAAATATAAATATGAAAAAATTCCAATATGAGAAGGGTATGAGTACCGGTGGATAATTTTATGTATTTGCTATTTTATTAGGATCACAATTAGAATAGTGCACTAAGTACTGAGATTTCTACTACAACTAAGTTCAGCATACATAGCCTCAGGATAATATTTTGCTCGAGAAAGTTAGCCCTGTAAGCATTAACACTTAGAATAAAGGCGCATGAAACTTTGATAATGTTTATAAATCTTAGAGTCGCCATGGCATTTATGCCATGATTGAGATTTTGGGTTATAATCTGATTTGATCTCTGGTTGGAAATGCGACCTCGGCCTGTAAACATGTATGAGAAGATCTTGCTGTAAGCGCGCCGAATATTTCTACCCGGACGTCAACGCGAGAAAGAGATTTGATCTTCATTTAACAACACATTTATTTCAGCAACACTATACGCAATAAACTTTGAAATACTAAATAACCTCCTCAGTGGTCATTTTAATTTCTCTATTGAATTTCAAGTGAGTTCCTCACCTTGTTAAACAGTTTAATTGGATGAACTGAAACTCGCTGAATGTTTTTGTTGCAGAGACCTTGTCAGCTAACACTTCGACTGAAGGTATGACTTGATTGATGCTGTGAACTGACATTGGATCGATGAGGGCGAATAACATAGATTGTTTGATGCAGTTGTGATGGAGAGACTGACAGAGTTCGTGAATTGCAGTTGCACGAAAGGTATGGCTGCTGACCTGCCAAGATAGGATGTAGCGAAACCGAGTGCGTTGAAAATTATTAACATGGTGATTAACTTAGAAGTGCAATTTACGTATTCGAAGTAGCGCTACTAAAACACGCTAAACTGTGGTGCGACGAGTTTGTCCGCCTGATGTATGCAACTGATAGATATGAATCAGAATATGATCTCAAAGCGTAGGGTTCCGCTGCCGAAGTCAGTATCTACATGACTGTCCTGGATACGAAGCGTCTTAGGCAGAGATGCCAACATTTTGGACGTCATAATGCGACATTCCTCAGAGCGAAATGCGAAGAGATCCACTCCATCTTCGCACATTTCGCCCTGAGGAAGGTTGCAAAACGACACCCAAAACGTTGGCATCTGTGCCTGGGTCGTAGCGTCTCCCGGACAACCATGTAGAAATTAAAGTGTTCCGCATTGCACGAGATTTTTTTTCCAACTGATCTGTGCATCAATTTGCGCTTCTAGATTTTCAGACGGATTTGTGTTTGCGCGCATTCACGACGGATAATGATTGATTGATTGATTGATTGATTTTTTTGTGTTTCCGGGCGCGTCAACTGCTTTGGTCATTAGTCCCGTGAGGGTAGTGCATGTTTTTTTCTCGGGAGATGGCGGTAATCTTCCCCCGCCGGATGGCGAGATCCGGCGCCGACCTACCATCGGCTAGTGGGGTTTCCCCCTAACCAGGACTCTCCCACCAGCGGGGCGCCGCCCCAGCCGGGACAAGCTCTAAGCTCCCGACCGGTCTCCCGGAATTTTTGATAGTGTAGTGCATGTTAGTGTAAGTGTGAGTGTAAGGGGAGATGATAGGACAGGACAAGGAAGAGGAAGGAAAGATCGCGCGCAGTCCGTGGCCCGTTTGGTAGGGTACTGCTCCGGCATTCACCTGGGGTTGATCGGAGAAACCACGGAAAACTACCGATGAGAGCAGCGGACCACTAGAATTCTCCTCCAGACAGCGACTGAATTCTACCTAGCTGAAAAGCTAGTGTCGAAAATCCTGCCGCCGTCAGGACTCGAACCTAGGACCTCCCTGTCAGAGACGACGGATAAGTTTATCATACGGGTGTCATGTCTGAGGTAATTTGGGATTTTCTCGCATGCATTTATGCTTAAACAAAATAGTGGTCGTTGTAACGAGCTACCGGAACATTTGACAAATGGCGGATTTCACGGCGAGAACCGTCACGATAATCACCCCGATAATAAAAGTTAATCCACTAATACTGAGAGATCTGAATGATATGAGTAAACTTTGGATAAGCTATTAGATACTAATGAAGTAACGCATGTGGATTTATACAGAGTTTTACTTCTACCACTATGTGTCAAACTGTGGCTCATGAGCAATTTTGCAAACGTTTCAGTTGTCAAGGTTTCTTACGTCAAAAATAGCCCAGTTTGAAAAATTAAAATAGGCACGTACGTTGGTTATTTCGATTTTTCGTTATTTCAAAAATAAGAGATAATCGATTAATTCAAGCAACAGTTTCATGTTTAGTCACCCAGGAAAAATTAAGAATACAAAAACATTAGACGTTTTAGGTTTGTTGAACAATATAAACAGCTGTTTAAATAGAACACCGAAACATATTGATTCAATAAATACATTAGCATTGATTTATTAATCTAACAATGCAGAGAATGATTATTCATATCAACATATGGAATAACAGTAATAACATAAGATGAGGAAAAGAGGCTAATATTTCATCTCAATATTGGGTTCTAATCGCCACACAAAATGGACGTGCGAATATTCTGTCCAAAAGAAAATGTGAAGGCGCTGTTTTCAGATGTCGATTCGCTAGAGGCCCTGTGCCATGTCTACTCATTTTCTTCCACAAAGCGGCTCGCCCCAAATCTCCTGCGGTGCATTTGTGATGTGGCCGTCTTTGCGTTAGTCAGCGCAGACTTATCTCCGCGACACCGCACTTTGCCCTCCGTCTTTGCGGCGTCTTTCCCTCCCACCTCCCACCCCCTCTTCCCCTTTCCCTTTTTGCGAGCGCTCCCACCCCTGGCTTTGCGTCACACGCGCGATCTTTATTATGGAATGGCTCGCCCAACACGCGATTCTAGCGCCCGGCTGCTCTGATCGTAAATTTTCCGTGGTTTCTCCGATCAACAATAGGCGAATGCTGGGGCAGATCCCGAACAAACGGGCCACGGATCGCACGCGCGATCTTCCCTTCCCCTTCCTTGTCATATGCTCACCCCTTATACACACTTTCACTAATATGCACTATACTACCCAACTTGTTGGGAGTTTTAGAATTTGCCTTGGCTAAGTTGGTACCTCGCGAGCAGTGATATCTGGAGGGGTTAACACCTCGCAAAACAACTTGTAGGTCAGTTTCGGATCTCACATTCGGGGAATGAACACTGCTACTTCTCTAAATGTAACATAAACAACACTTAAGGGACTAATGTTCAAAGTCGCTGACCCGCCGTGAAACACGAAATATTAACCGCGCTCTCCCCCTTGCAGCCTTGCACGCCGCACCGCGTCGGTCCTCGTGTCTTTCTCTCTCGCTTCTCTCCATTCCTCTTCCTTTTCCCAAGCGCCCCCCTCGCTTTGCATAACGCGTGCATCTTTCTTCTTTTTTTTTGCCGAATGGCTTACCAAATACGAATTTCTCCTCCGCTTCTCTCCTCTCCCCCTCCCCCTGCGCTCACCGCGCGGAAACGTGTCTCCGCTGACTCGAGACAAAACAGTTACGACTGTGTTTAGCGCAGCGCGCCCTCGCGTGCTCTCGCGCGGTATCGCTGCCCGTCAGTGACACAAAAAAGCGCGCATCAAGGGAGCCGTGGCACTTTTAAGGGGCGGCGGCGGTGGGGGCAGAATGGAGGGAATTTGCGTTATCTTTGTAATGGCGAGTCCTCGTTCGCTGGAATTATCCAATTACGAGAAAAGTGTGAATGCTACGTGAGATTTCGTTCCTGCGGTAATGTTTGAGAAGTGCAGCAAAACTGTAATTTGCTTTCTACATTTTCTTTAACGAATTGGATTCTGGATGTCACGAAATTATGCACAAATGGGCACTTCAATACATATTGCATTTTAGGATTTTAGAGAGTGCTGAAGTTACATTTAATCCTGATTTCTCATAACTAGAATTATTCTAATGCATATTATGAAGCTTTATATTTTACAATTAAGTTCAAAGTTGGTGCCTTTTTGGGTCAAACGGAATTGCGGAGTTGGCTAAGAGAGTTGACTTAACACTTCGATCTTAATGGACGCAGGTTTGAATCTCGCTCTGGGCGTTGACTTTAGTCCCTCGTCATTCGGGTGTCGTACTCAAGAGGTCCTCGAACCTTCCTTCTCCCAGATCGGGTGAGATTAAAAGTGTTTTAGTGTCTTAAGTGTGTTCGTTCAAGAAACAATTGGGGCAAAACATGTAATCGATTGTGAGTAGAAAAAAAGTGGAATTACAGAATTTGTATAAGATCGCATTTTATCCAAAAGAGGAATTGGATGTAGTGGCCTAATTACACAAATCAATATTTATTTTATACGAAAGTTATAATTTTTCTTCAGCATTATAGACAGAAGGAAAATTTCATATATCTGAAAGTAAGAAAGAAATGTAAAGGTTTTTTTTTTTAATATTTTGCATCTATTATATTTTAAAGCCGTATTTTACCTATGCATTTATACCAACTAATGAAATGTATTATGTGAAACATTTAATACTTTGCTTACCTTCAGGATTTAACAAAACAGTTTTTCTGATGTATCGTATTTCTTGTATTGAAAAATGTGTTCTTCACTTAACAAGAACTGAGAGTTTTGGGTCTGTTCCGTGTCTCACAACTTCCCCACTCATCTTACTGTACACCAACTCACCTGTCTGTATTCGCTAGAACAATAAGAGCTTTCTGTGCAAGCAGGTTTTGTTGCATCGTGTTAATGTGCATAAACGAATTATTTTGGTACATTTCAACAACGATTTTCGTACATTAACTAATCTAATAACAGTCGAATACAAAACGAGTAACACTTACCCACCCTATGTCCTCGTACCCTTGCTAAGAACGCAGTTTCTCTCATTTATATCAAGTAGAGCTCTTAAAAATTTAATTTTGAAACCTCCAATCTTTTTTCGTTGTATTTGCTGTGCAACCCTTTTGCTTGTAAAGCAGAAGGTGGGCAGAGACACTACATTGTGTAACATTATAAACGTGCTATTCAACATTTTATCTCTAAAGTGCCTCATCATAACCCCTATTCAAATTTTCGAACTTAATTTTGCCATGAATTTCGGGAGTTATGCCTTTAGATATGAATGAAGACATTGTTTAAAAATTTGATTGTTGATTACATCTTAATGAGATATTGCTATGCTACAAGCCCTAGGTTTCTGGTTTGATGTATGATAATTAATCTATTTTACCTGGTAGCAATCGGTTACGACCAATTATGGTTCTTTAGGTATCATCTTCCGTGGTCGTCAAAATAACTTTATTGCCTGCAGAAGACAGTGTTCGGGCTTCATAATTTATTACAAATATTTAAAAAAATGTCTTCTTATCAGCAATATTCAATCATTTTTGTGTGTTGGACTCTTGGTTGCCGACGTATGTCGTTTGTAATGGGATGTGAGTGGGACGTGCTGCTAATCACTTAACATCTCTTTTTCTTCAAGCCTGAATGAAGAGAGTAGAATACGGCGTAAGGAATTCACCTTCCTCGTTTCCCAGCACCAGAACAAGCGCTACCCTTGAGTGCGAAAAGAAACAACCTTTTTAATTCTGCCACGACTTCCTGGAAAGCTGAGCTAAGGACTGGGTGAGTTTTTCAGACGCATTGTGCTTATTTTGGAATAAACAATTTCCGTAATAGACTACAACTGACGCAGAACTAGAACTACTCCCACTATTAGCGCAATCTGAGTTAACAGCACATCCTATCGCCAGTTGATGGAATGGAACTTTTCAAGTCCCGGAACTGTCAGGTGCCGCCTTCTGATTGCTTCTCCTAGAACTATATTTTGACCATCCTCTCTTTTATATTATGAAATGCATATTGAATCAAGAAAGGAAGTATTTACACGATCTTCTATAATTACTTTGACTCTAATATTCATAATTCTTTGCATGAAGATGAGAAATATTGTGTAATGCAAAAAATTCTTTCTGCAGTGGGAGATTTTTTTCATTATTTCCTAACATTAATTCCATAAATACAATTTTTATTGTTTTTAACACATTTGTCCTCCTTCATTCCGTTCTTTCCTTTCCTCCCTTTCATCATTTCCTTCTTTCTTTTCTTCCTTTCATCCTTTCCTTCTTTATTTTATTCCTTTCATTCTTTCCTTCTTTCTTTTTTCTTCTTCTTTCTTCCTTCCTTCTTTCTTATTTCTTCTTTCCTTTCCTTGCTTCTTTCTTTTCTTCTTTTCATCTTTTCTTTTCTCCTTTTTTCTTTTATCTTTCTTTCTTTCCTTTCCTTTCTTTCTTTACTTACCTTTACTTTCTTTCATTTTTTCCTTTCTTCCTTTACTTACCTTTACTTTCTTTCATTTTTTCCTTTCTTTCCTTTACTTTCTTTCTTTCTTTCTTTAATTTCTTTCCTTTCTTTACTTTACTTTCTTTATTTCCTTTTCTTTCGTTCCTTTTTTCTTCTTTCTTACATCTTACCCTAGACTGATAATACTTGCAAAATAAGAATAATTCCGAAGCAAACAACTGAAAATAAAATTTATTCTGAAAAAATATTAAATGAGAATGTGTTAAATACAAAGTACAATGCAATAACCTCTCAAAAAAATAAAAAAAGTCATTGGTCGTAGTCAATTGTTAAGTATAAGTACATAAATAAGTCAATAAAAAATTAACTTAATATATATTAAAATAAATTAAATAAATTAAAATAAAATAAAAGGGAACGGTAAAAATAATAAGCACATTAGGAAGCGAAGGAAAGTGGGAATCGGAAATGTAAGAGCAGAGGCGTTGGTGCGGACGATCTTCTGCGGTGCTGTTTGTTTTCAGGTGCTGAGGAGGCCAAACACTGGAAGGAGAATGCCTGGCGCCCGCGCCAAATAAAAAAATAGTTTAAAAACAAAAATCGGATAGATTAGCATGTACTCGGCTTCTGATGGCAGGTTTTTCCCCCTTCCGGGGTTTTTTCCTCAGCCGTACCTTATGGTCTCTTTTCTGCGGTATTGATGCGATGGAGAGACCATTTGGGGTCAATACCAGAATACGAAAGGTTAGAATGCAGTTGAATGTAGGTATTGTAATGGCTTAAAGGCCTTCGGCCTAGCCACTTAGCATCAAGTTTTCTAATTTGAATGTAATAATTACCTATTAAATAAAAAATAATAACCTCTAAAAACTGCAAACTCAAAAGGTGCAAAAGCCACATTCTTTTCAGTCAGGCGTCACGGGTCCTTTAGTTGCCTTGATTTGACCACTCATGTTGTATATTAAAGGCGATGGTTTGACATCACGTTTGATGAAGTGTGTTTATTCATTTGAAATGAGAGAATTTTAATAAACCAATCAAGTTATTAAATAATATGCAATTAATTATTCATATTACAGATAATTAAAACATTGCACCATTCTATATAGATTGAAGCACGAAAACAAATTACATTATCAAACAAATTACCCAACAAAACATTCTAGCTAATTGGAGAATAAAAAGTCATATGTGGGTAGACACCATAAGATCGCAATAAATATTAAGTGAACACTGAAAAAATTAATATCTTTGATCCGAAAGATTTCACTTTAAATTTGAGAGTCCAATCATTTTGCCGGTTTTTTACTAGGGCATTTATCCAGCCGACAGCCGGTTGCCCTTTGCGTCCCGAAGGGACGCATATTCGACCATACACTAGACAAACACTTGCAGGCTCCTCTGATCTGGGGTCATCATTTTGCAGTTACTTTAAAGAAATAAAGGATATCTATCTCTCATCCATAGATAATTTATGTGACGTCTTGTGAAGGTCTTGATAATCAGACATCTTTATTGTAGTCACATGAAAAATACGTAAACGAGAAAGTAGAGAAAGTTAAAGCAGTGAAGGAGATGTTGAAGGATACGAAGATGGGATTAAAGAAAAGCCATGAATTGGACGTGGATAGGAGCAAGAAATAAACGAGGAACCAACCCGAGTAAGTAGTGCTGAATATAAGAAGAGGTGGAATACGTCGATAAGGAAGAGAAGGGAAATTAAAACTTAAATTGGCGAGAAACTCTTACAAAAACTCTTTAAAACCCACTAAATTCAGAAAAAGAGACCGGAATTTGAATCTCAAGGTAGCTGGAGGTGGAAAGTTAGCAGTCTGACAGGTCATCAACGATTTCGTGACGAGGTCAAATCCACTGATCCTGCTCTTCCGCCTGACCACTTTCGAAAATTTAATGCAATAAATAATAAATGGGAAACCTAAATGGGAAACCGTCTGCTTAGAGCAGTATCACATTCAGCGAAACGCTGTTGCTTCCGCAGTACTACTGTCAATAATAATAATAATAATAATAATAATAATAATAATAATAATAATAATAATAATAATAATAATAATAATAATAATTTCGCAGAAGTAAAGTCGGCGGTCTTTCACAACCTTTCAAGAAAAAATACGTACGCAATCAGAGGAAAAGGTTTCTCACAAATGTGACAAGAGCGAGGAGCGTGTGGAGAGTAACACGCATAATTTGTGTGAGAATGGTTATTAACTTCAATTTAGACATGAATTTAAAATTATCAAAATTATATTTAGTTTTAGTTAATGCCTTATTTTACGTGACGAGACTCGGGCCATCAGGCCCGCTCTTCCGTCTAACCACGCAAATTTCGCTACGCTCCTTTCACCACCTTGCGGAGAAAGGAGGTATTATTTTGCACGACGAAACAGGCTGTTCTCAATTTCGCTCTGAGGCTACTTTCAGACTTGAGGATCTTTTACATGCAGTAAATCTACTACATGGGACCGCTGGCTTTACTTCCCCTCCGAAGGAAGGTGTACGAAGGATTTTTTCGCCCTTAAAATCCACAGCTTCGATCGGGTTTGAACCCGCGAACTCCCTGCCCGTAACCCGTGTACAACAGTCGGGTTACGCTGACTGTAATACCACCGAATCCGAATTTAGTGATTGTAATTGAATACCCAATGAGATTTTCCTAAATATAGTGAAATTCCCTTTATGTTACTAGGTAAATTAGGAGTAGGGACCATTGGAAATAATCCCTTTTTCACAGCGGGATGTTAGTAAGTACTATGCGCGCACGTTTTCTTGATCCTCCAGATCCCTAGTTCTGGCTCAGCTCGGCACAGACAGCACGGCCCAGTAGAAAATATGAGCTCCACTCGAAACGTTACGGCTCCGTTTGCAGTGCTGCCTACTTTCGTGTTTTAGAACAAGTACTATACAGACTCTATAGTATTTTTTTACAATGCAGACTTCTCAATTTTCGTTCACTCTTTCTAACCACCTGTGCGTATAGTGAGTGATCCTTCGTGTTACACAATAGTTTCTATAACTATCAATTATTTCTTCAGAATTTAAAAAAAACTTTTTTTGTTTCTCGGTGTTATGTAGTCCAAAATGCGCTGTTAACCTGAGTTTTCTGTCGATCAAGTTGACAGCACTGCACTGACGTGACGTAGACGGGATCCGCCTCTCCCCGCATCCCCGGCTGTAGAGTATCAAGAAAAAGTGCACTATTAGTACTAGAAATGTAACAAAGAACATTTGAAGAGGCTACAATAATGCGTACCTGCTTATGTGACAGGGCAACATCTGATGTCACTGCAGTGCCTATGACTGAGAGGTCCTAGGGTTCGAGACTCGACGGCGGCAGGATTTTCGACACTAGTTACATAACTAGGTCGACTTCAGCTGCTACTTGAAGGAGAATTCTAGTGGTCGGCTGCTCCGTGGTTTTCCGTGATTTCTCCGATGAACACAACGCGAATGCCGGAGCAGTACCCTACCAAACGGGCCACGGACCGCGCGCGATCTGTCCTTCCTCTTCCCTGTCCTATCCTCTCCCCTTACACACACACTTACACTAACATGGACTACACTACCACATATTCCGGGAGACCGGTCGGGAACTTAGAGCTTGTCCTGGCTGGGGCGGTGCCCCGCTGGTGGGAGAGTCCTGGGAGAAACCCCACTAGCCGGCGGTAGGTCGGCGCCGGATCTCGTCTTCCAGCGGGGGAAGAACACCGCCAGCTTCTGAGAAAAACATGCTCTACACTAACGGGTCTAATGACCAAAGTAGTTGACGCGCCCGGAAACACGAAAAAAATCTATCAATCAATCTACGGTTTCAACTCACCAATGCGTTTCGACTCCATTGTTGCCACCGCCCCCACCACCCCCACTGAAACCGTGCCTTCCGCACGTGGCCTTGCTGTACGACACCGAACTTCCGGTAAGTTCTCTCCGGTGCACTCCTTTCCTCTCACTCTGCTGTTTTTCACTTCCTCACTTTTACAGCTTTTGAGTGCGGTTCAGGCGTGCACTTCGAATTTAAATTGAGGCCTCTGCTTTCTGCCTTATCGCTAAGCGCAAGGTGCATCGCTTTTAGAGGAAACGGCGGGCTCTCTCCGCTGGTTTACTCGCATCTTTTTACGAGCGAAATTTCAGGCTTCGCCGCTCGGCTCGAGGACGCTTTTGTAATCTGCACGTGACATAATTTTCATGGTGTACCTGGCCTGCAGATGACACGGCTCTGGTATGGAACAAATGACGTTCTCAGATAGCGGATTACTGTCTAGTAGTAAGTTCATTCTGTAATTATATGTGTGCAATCTATGCCTACTAATATCAACCAGCTAATGAGGACGGAAACCATCGCACAGAGAAGCAGAAAAGGTGCTGTTGAGAGAAGTTGTTCTACGCACTTTAGAACATTGCTCGTTGTTACTGTAGTCATCTTGGTGTTCACTCTTGTTAGTTTATTATTAAGTTATAAAAACTGCTGCTGTAATTTGAAAATAACCCGCACTAAGAAGCGAAATTAAGAATATTGAGACGGCGAGAGTACCTTCATTAGTTTTGGTAACAATGATATTAAACTAATAAAATTTGTTTTTATTATGCCTTAAAACTGCAATTTATTTGAAGTATTTTCTTCGTAATTGTTATTATTTATATTGAAAATAAAGTCTTTATGTACGTATATATATATATATATATATATATATATATATATATATATATATATATATATATATTCTCTTTAAAAACATGTTTCCATCTTTCTTGATGGCGAATGACGTCTTAACACTCGTCACTCATAAAAATGTCGTTATCTTCCCAAAATATATATTTTTTACCAGATGATCACAATCTGCTCTGATACACATTTCATTTTCGAAAGAAGTACATTTCTCGGAAAGTAGCCCTTTTTCCTCTCCGACTTCTTACCTTAAAACAGTTAAAGTGATATTAAGTGCACAGTCGAGGAGAGATTTGTTACGACAAAAACCTCAAGCTGCTGTTCTCTCTGCTTTTCCAATTCATCTGTGAAAAGATCCCCACGGGTTGGGTCTGAGACGAATGTTTTAGTGATGGAAAAGCTCTCTCTGTGGTTGTAAAACTTGATCTAGGTCTGTACGCCACAGCAACATGCCCTCTCATCGGCCATGAAACATTTACAAAACGCAGCATGAATCATTTTGCCATGGCGACTGTTCCCCTCTGGCAACTCATACGCACACACACACACACACACACACACACACACACACACACACACACACAAATAATACACAAAGAGTACAAGTTTAAATGATTTAATTAAAAAGAAAGCATTTATGAACTTTATACAAATTAAACGACCTTTTAGTAACAAATTAAACAATTAATCACCATGCACAACGACCACATGGCGTGGTAAAAAAACTCAACATTACATCACACAAATATTCTCGTTAAGAAATACGAGATTTTATAATTTTAAAATCAGATTGAAATTGAAATTAAGTAATTGTAATGAAGTAAGGTTTGGCCTTCAACGGCCTGGTTTACCACACATACAAGTTCAAAGAACTTTGGCAGCGCATTGCTGCTCGTGGCGCGCACCGCTACCTCTCACGCCCAACTGCCCAGCAACGAATGACAGAAAGGCAGCGGCGTTGCTGGTCGGGCGCCCTATGGGCAATGGGGGCGGAGATCACGTGCCTACCACATGCACACACGGAGGGCTCGCGGCCGCCGACTCGCTGTAGTACGGCAGCCACTCCGAAGGAGTGCGCTGATACTGATCAAAAACCCTTAATAAATGCACATGGGCGTGTGCAAGGTCAGAATAATTTAATCTAGTCGGTGTACAAGCAGGGAATATTTTCATTCAGTTATTCCATTACATTAAGGTTTGAAGGATTCTTCCATTTTGGTCATTATAGAATGTTCATTCACAAAAAAGAATGCAAAGATAAAATAACCATCTTAATTTACTTGCAGTTGGAAAGAGAGTGTATTAACTCCACTAAATAAATAAGCCGAGGGATCAGACGCAAGGTTATGTGGAGTTAAGGCGGGCGACACGTTGTAGTTTAATTCCAGAAAAGGGCGCTAGGGGCGCCTGCGCTTGCACTGCGTTCTGCGTCGAGTACTCGGTTGTAAAAAAAATAGTGTCGCAGGAGGGAGGCGCGGGGCGTAGGGCCCACGGCGTTGGGCGTTGCCGTCCAATCAGCGGGTGAGCCCGTCGAATGACTCAGTTCGGTGCTTCTCCGTTGGGAGCGCTGCCCTTGGTAGCAGGCACTCTGCGTTCCTCGCTTGGAACCTGACTCGGTTCTTACCCGGTTGGTCCATCCCAACAGAAACAGTTTTTCGATTATTCAATGAAATGTACTATTCATTGTAAACTGTAACATAAGACACTGTAAACGTTTATAAAATAAATTAGTATTAACAAATATGTGTATACAACTTAAATACTGTATTACAGATATAATTGGAAATGTTTTGTTGTGAAGATGGTTGTAATTGAGTTGTGAGCTACGCACAGAAATTTATAATAGGTGAATCTTTTAAACAAATAAAATTGAATTGATACAATATTCTCACAACTTTTTATTCGAAATGCCAGTATATTTTCTTCCCGTTATTAATGAACTTTCAATGTGTTTTCTACGTATAAAATTACGCGTCAAAAATATAAAAATTTCGTGTAAAAAAAGAAATTTGTTAGAATATTGTTAAATTGATCGTGCTTAAATCATTTAATTTCCTGTTATTTTTCACTTATCTTTTATTTGGAAACATAATTGTGGCGTATTGTTGTATATTGTTACTTTTAAACTGGGTAAAAGAAAAAATGCGGAGAATATAAAATTATAATATGCGAAAGAAGCAAGATGTAATTTTTTCAAGTCGCAAATTAACTTGCTCTTAATACATCTCCAAATACAGCTTTTACAAATTTACACAACCCATGAATTAAACGTGAGAAGTCTAAGATCTTTCGAATGATCGTGAACAGAATGTGTTTTCAATAACTACACCTATTATTGGTTTAAATAATTTTTCAATTATAACGCATTTTGTAACTGTTAATTAATGATGAGTTTTCCTCACTTTAGGAGAAAATATCCTTATTTATATGATGTGAATTCCATTTACAGTGAAACTATGGAATGTGAAGAAACGGAATATGACAGGAAAATAATTATTTTGTTTTAAATATTAGAAGTTGATATTTAGAGTTGTGTAATTTTGTGTAATTTAAACTGAAAATACGCGTACTTATCTACTTAATAAATTTTTCCCTTCGTTTAGTTAATCTAAATTAATAATTTAACATTCGTTGACTGGATGTTTAATGACGTAAGTGGTTACATACTCGTAAGGTTTATAATGCAATTACGTGTGACAAATTTTCTTCAAAATGATAGTTATTCTTTTATGCGCATTTTTTAAAGAGATCTATTCCAGCTAGTAAAAATTACTTACAAAACAAGTAATATTTTTCGTCTATTCGGTTTTTAAATATTTTGATTAGTTCTAAGAGGTTCAATGGTATGAATCTTATAAGTGGATTAAGACATTTATTTGCAGGTCCTTCATAAATATTTCTGATACTTCCTTGAATCTCCTGACCAATCTAAAGTCAAAAAAAAAACTAACGCAAGTGAAGTAATATTTTTCTTTCTCTCGGCTAACTAGAAAATCAGATTATTTCCAGGGGGAAAATATGTTCATGTGATGCAAGGGACGAATGCATGACGTGCGGAATTATTTATATGAAACAGACAAGGAAAATAGAATGTCATTTATTTCTATGAACTTAAACAGAATGGCATAAAACAGAAAAGGCTCTTTCGATGTTATAAGGACATCAAAAATACGATACTATGGATACAAACAATAAGTTACACAAGGTGTTGTCTGGGGGGAATTTTAGGTGCATGAATTGCAGTTATGTTTGTTTTTCGTGGGAATTTTCATAGCTAGTTTTCAAATATCAAATAACATGAAAAGGTAGAAAATAAAAACATTCAGTTTTCTGGGCCGCTTGCATACATATTATATTGGAAACGATGGTAATAATGAAAACATGATAATACTTTTTTACAGATCTCTTTGAATGGAATTTTAACAGCAAAATAACCGTAATTATTCTTGAAAAGAGTTAATAGAAATACTGAAAGATAAAAATCCTGCGCTGTTTGCGTGTCAGTACAGAGAGACTAATGTTTTTTGGAGTGTTATTGTGATCTTTCAGATCGATTTTTATATGGTTTGATAAAATTAACCCTCAGTCAGATTAAATATTAATGTAGATGATATACAACTATCAGAAACTTCTGTATGTCCGCTGAGGAAGAGTCTAAATCGTAAAAACATGTAGGAATTTTTAAATATTAATGAACACGATACAACATAAATTTATTTTCACTACTGGCAGGCGTGAATGATTACGATGAAGTTAAAGCGTTGTTGGTTGATTTCGAAATCAAGAAGGCCGCGAAGATTGACGTTTGATGCGCAATCTATTTAAGGAAGAATATTCTAGAGCGCAAGGAAAGATTTACCAGAAAATCTAGCATAATA
Organism: Teleogryllus occipitalis; assembly: GCA_011170035.1. Taxonomy (NCBI): domain Eukaryota; kingdom Metazoa; phylum Arthropoda; class Insecta; order Orthoptera; family Gryllidae; genus Teleogryllus; species Teleogryllus occipitalis. The sequence goes on from BLKR01006196.1 coordinate 16,067, forward strand.
ATTTGTCCAATATAATCTCGTAAGGATAACGTAAAGATATTGTAAGGATAAATCGTTTGTAATATTCGTGAGTATGTATCTCTAATATAGTCTTTGTCCAGAAACGTTAGAACAAGGAATTTTATCATGACATCAACAGACAATACCCTAAAAAGTGTCAGCAAACTTAACCCTGCCAAATAAGCAAAGTTTGGAGAGCAGTCACATTTACATCGCTGGGATATTGCGGACATTCAGAGTGACTGCAGACACATTAATTCCTCACGCTAGGTTCAAAACCCGAAAGTGAGGTAAGAGAGTAAAAGGGGGGGGGGAAATGCATTTTGTTTCAGATTTTAAAGGATTTTGTTTTAGACGCGAGGTTTATTTCCCTATAATGTAAACTAATTTCGAACGTGGCTTTAATGGGGTAAAACAAAACAATTACGCTTATCAAACGTGTATTCAGGCCTTGAACTAAGATCACATACATTACCAACGCTTGTAATTTATAAAGCAAACACATACAACCACGGATTAATAAAGTAATTGGGGATTCTCAATATTGATTTTAATCAATTTATTCTGAATCTGCTGCACTCTCATTATAATCATCTAATCTCTAAATAATTACTAACCCTTGACTTAATATTGCGATCACTTAAGTAAATAAATTCTATTATTTCATTACCTCTTGGCAACATTTCATTACTAGAGAAGAAAAATTCATCACAGGAATACTCAAATTTTTTGTGTAAATTGCAGTATATAATTAATATAATTCAACAATATATTTTAAAACGTCTCATGTATTTCATTTGAACAATAATTCCACTATATTTTTTTCCTTTCTCAGTTTAACATCGTATTTCAATTTTATGTAAGTTAATTTACTTGACTGTCCAGTAAAACATCTACTAAATACTATATTACGTAAGTACAACATCATTACTAAGTATCTTCACGTTTTATTGTTGCGTATTTGTCAACAGTAGATTGTTAACATAATCGGTCATGAGGAAGGTTCTTCTAATTATCCTCTGAACACTGTCACCAACGAGTCTGCGTAGGTCAAAGAAAGTAGAACACACGTTTTTCTTCGGTCTCCTGCGCCAAATAAGAAAGAAGTTGATTTCACTAGCTGAAATACAATTTTGTTTCAAATTATTACCTTGCGTAACTTAATTATTTATTTGCGTAACAAGAATCCTTTTTTTTCTTTGACCGTGGAGTCAGTCATACGTCAAGTCCAAATAACAGCCTTTTTAACTGTCAAAGGCTCAGAGCCATTAGTATCCGGGTTCCGAGACGGCCACCCATCGAATGTCTCAAGCTTCTTAACTTACATGTCTTCACAGAACTTGGTTAAGAAGTTGGGCAATCGGCTGAGGCCTTCCTTGATTCCACGAAACAAATAAAATATAAACTAAGAGGTCGCATAAAGTTAACTCTGTATTTTAATAATTGATCCATTGGTTGATTGTTAGTGATTCTGGGAGCGTCAACTACTGTGTTCATTAGTCTCGCACGTGTAGTGCGTGTTTTTTCTCGGGAGGTGGCGGTGGTCTACCCCCGCTGTATAGCGAGATCCGGCACCGACCTACCGTTGGCTAGCGAGGTTTTCCCCAACCAGGTATCTCCCATCCGTGTGACACCGCCCCACCCAGGCCAAGCTCCAAGCTTCCGAACGGTCTCCCGGTATGTGTGGGTGGTAGTGTAGTGCATGTTCGTGGGTGTAATGGGTGAGGATAGGACAAGAAAGAGGTAGGAAAGATTGCGTGCGGTCCTTGGACAGATTGTTAGGGTTCCGGCATTCGCCTTTTGTTGATCGGAGAAACCACGGAAAACTACGAATCAGAGCAGCCGGCCGCGAGACTTCTCCTCCAGACAGCGACTGAATTCGACCTAGCTGACAGGCTACTATCGAAAATCCCGCCACCGCCGGGACTCGAACCCAGGACCTTCCGGTCACATGGATTGCAGTGACATCAGTTGACACCCGGAGCCATCTCTCCGCGTCTCTCTGAAATTTAAGATTGAGCGGAAGTAAAGAGGAAGGATGAGCGAAGCCATATTAGGTAGTTTATCTCGTTCTCGTCATCTATAGTAAGAATAATTTAATGCATTTTTGTTTATTTTCATGTTGTGTAATAACTAAGAACCATGTGTGTAAGTTTCCTTCCACCAGTGATATGAATCACCCTGCTATCTACTATCTTCAGAGCAAAGAAGGGAGCGGTGGCTCAATGCATCAATTGATTTCACTGCAGTGCCTCTGAACGGAAGGTCCTAGGTTCAAGTCCCGACGGCGGAAGGGTTTCCGACACTAGCTTGTAACCAGCATCAAATTCAGTCGCTGTCTAGAGGAAAATTCTGCTCCGATTGGTAGTTTTCCGTGGTTTCTTTGATAAACACCAGGCGAATGTCGGAGCAGTACCCTAACAAACGTGCCACAGGCCGCGTGTAATCTTTCCTTCCTCTTCCTTGTCCTATCTTCATCCTTCACACCTACATTTACACTACACACACGTGCACTACACTACAACACATGCCGGGAGACAGGTCGGGGATTTAGAACATGATCCGGCTGGGGCCGTGCCTCGCTGTTGGGTGATACCTAGTTCAGGAAAACCCCGCTAGTCGAAGGTAAGTCGGTCCCGGATCTCGTCATCTAGTGGTAGAAGGTCACCGCTATCTTCCGATGAAAAACATGCACTACACTTACGGGACTAATGACCTCTGTAATTTCCGAGTTCGGAATAATCAATCAATCCAAGAATTCGATTGCCTGGGGAACCGCGCGGCGCAGACTTCCTGTGCAAATGAGCAAGAGCATCTGCCACCCTTCCTCACTACATTTACGGAACCGGATTGCGCGCCGCGGAAACTACCGGAATGAACTGCTAGATGTTCCAATAGCACCGGTCGGTTTTCGTTTTTTATTCCTTCTGGATACGTTCTTTCCAAGCAATCTTATTATTATTTTTTTTTACAGCATATCCTCAAAACCATCCAAAGTAGTAATATGAAAAGAAAAATAAGGCTCTATCTTCAGTTGTTCAAATTTAATGATACAACCAATGATGAATTGGGAAACAGTTTTCCATTTCTATCGTCCATTTAAAAATGTTTTAATCGACTTCTGGGCCTTCAACTGAAAATTTAATGTCAATTTTCGTAAATATACTTGATACGTGAACATCCATTCCCCTATGTGAATAACAAAACATTGCGGAGAATAATAGTAGTCGTATATTGTGCCACAGCAGCTGCGGTCTCCAAACCGCTTCACTCATCCCTTACTCCGTTGCTTGGTAAACGACTCTGCCACTCTGTGAAAGACACGACTTCATTCGCAATGCTGGCCTTTTCAACCATCAAGCGCGGGGATGAGAAAAGGACAAGTTGAAGGGTGGTCGCTGTCAGTTCAACTGACGGAGACAGAACGGGTTCACTTTCCTCCGGTTAGTGTACAAATATTGGGATTTGATGTAACTAATTTGCGAAAGAGATTCTAGGCACTTATTGAGAGTGGATTTCACACATCAGGCAAATGTCAATTTCAAATGATCGAGCGATGTTTTCATTCGAAATGTTTGATTAATAAAAAGCTCAATCTCATATTGAAATAGAATTATATAACATGTAGATTTCGTATGCCTTGAAATTGAATTAAAATACAGTAGAACATACCTAAGTAGAAACTGACATTTTCATTTTAAATTATTTGGTGTATACAAATTATTCGCCCTCTCAAGATGTAAATAACACTTAATACCATGCAAACGTGTAATCGTCAATTGAGCTGATTTTAATTGGTAGATTATTGATAAAATTATTTATTTAGTGATAAAAGGTTCATTTATTGTGAATTTCGTTATTGTCTGAAGATGTTTTAACCGGTAACGGTGGTTTTGTTGGTTACATTTAAAATCGTGTTTTTAGGTAGGTGATTTAGCGAAGAAGAGGGATTTTTATTAGTAAAATTTATCATAATCGGACGATATGACTGAAATTGAGCATTGTGAATAATATAGAATGTAATCCTAGCAAAACCAAAGTATAAAAGATCTCATGCGTTACCACCGGTAGGTAGAGTCCTCCGAAGCCCAACGCTTTAATTTTGATTTTATTGATCTTTTTGAGGATTTTAATGAATTAATAAATTGATGTAGCTAATAGTCCACATCTATCATTAATAATTGACAGGTTTTTTTATCCAATAAATATCTATTTTAATTACTAGCTTCGGGTTTTCCTTGTATCAAGCACATTATGCACCATGCCAGTTCATAATAGAAGGACGTTACAAACATAACTATATTGCCTACGTGGTACAACCTTGAGAACGGGAACAAGAATGGGAAGAACTGGAATAAACATATAGAACGAACTATTGGGAAACTTCCTACTTCGTGGTTCGCTGAATGGGAGGGCATTGGAGGCGCCGGCCACTTGGTGGAAGAATGGGCCTTCGCCGCCTGGCAGATGCTGCTGCCCCCTCCCCCACCTCTCGCGGCCGGAGGAAGAAGCCGCAAGGGAAGGAGCGCGGGTGGCGCCTGCAACTTTAATCGCCCTCTAACGAGGGGCCCCGCGCGCGACGCGGCACCTGCCAGCGCCTCCGCTGCCCCTCCACCCCGCCTCCTTCTCCACCGCGCGACGCCCCTCCACTGCCGTTGGCTCAGGGTCCTCCTCCGCCTCCGCCTTCAACTCTGCCACAGTCGCTGCCGCCGTCACCGCCACCGCCTGAACTGTCACCTCGTCGCCGCCTACGCCTACTCCTACGCCTACTCCTACGCCTACTCCTACGCCTACTCCTACGCCTACTCCTACGCCTACTCCTACGCCTACTCCTACGCCTACTCCTACGCCTACTCCTACGCCTACTCCTACGCCTACTCCTACGCCTGCTCCTACGCCTGCTCCTACGCCTGCTCCTACGCCTGCTCCTACGCCTGCTCCTACGCCTGCTCCTACGCCTGCTCCTACGCCTGCTCCTACGCCTACTCCTACGCCTACTCCTACGCCTACTCCTACGCCTACTCCTACGCCTACTCATACGCCTACTCATACGCCTACTCATACTCCTACGCCTACTCCTACGCCACATCCTCTAACGCCGTTTCCACCGCCTTAACGTCCGCCACCCCTTCCATAGCCTCCGCCGCCGTCTCCGCCAATGCCTGAAATACAACAACCATCACCGACACCTCTGCCCCGTTCGCCGCCTCCATTATCCCAGCCGCCGCTTCTGTCCACCTCAGTCGCCTCCATCGCCGCCCCTCCATCCTGCCACCCCACTAAATCCGTCCCAGGGACCACTACCGATCCTGTCACCGCCCCCATCCCCACCGCCGCGTTTCCTTCGCCTCCTATTCCGCGCCGGCCTTCCCCACCCCCAGTGCCTCCGCCTTCGCCTTCGCCGCCGCCCACGTCGCACTCAGCCCCGCCCACCCGGAGGGAGGGGGGAGGGCGCTGAGAAGGGCGCCAGCAGGTGCCTCGCCGCGCGCTCTCAGGGGGGGGATGCACTTAATGGAGTCCATGACTGCGCTCCGAGGACTGTCCAAAGCGGATGAAAAAAACCTCTGCACTTTAGGTCGTTTTACACACACCACGTTCACTTGTGTTCACTTGCGGAAATCGTTATTTTGAAACACACGTACGTTTCTTCAGAAGAAACTTGACCGATGAACTTCAATCGATGCACCTCTAGAAGTAATTGGGTTTATTGACAAGAGACCTTTGCATATATTACGTTAAGTAGTAACATTTTCAATAACAATCATGTATATCTTTTTTGTCGAGTTGTATTATGATGCACTCAAGTACTAATAGGACCTGTTCACGTTAAGTGCTACATTAGCCATTTGCAGAATTTGTTACCTTTCGTTCTCAAGTCATTTGTAATGTCGCTTTATTCCGCTTTTCAAACTTTTGCTTACCGTTTATAGTCAAACAAGCACTAAAGATGTTCTTGTAATCTTGAATGTAGTGAATTCTTGAGCTCAAATTGTATTCTTTACGTGTTTTTAAATTTAGGCTAAGAAACACAACAATTTCATGTTTTTGAAAGGCGCAGGAAAAATAAATGACAACATACTTTCTAATATCAGTAAAGACTGTGTATATTTAGTTAGCAAAACAGACACCTATGTAAACGCACGATTAGATTATATCTCCAAGGAAAATGGTGTAAAAATCTATGGATTATAGTATATTTTAATTATAGACAGTCAAATTCGTAATATTATTTTGCAGTACATGGCAAAACGTTTCAGAGACCGATATGTCTGCTTCGTCAGGAACATCAGGTACAAAAGTAACAATAAAATAAATAATAACAATAAAATTATACAGACATTTTGTAATAATTAAATCCAATTTTTGAAAAACTATTGAATGAAAGGTGGATGACTTTTGATAAAGGACGTTCGTCTGTTGTCTTTAACACTTGACTATATTCTTGTCACTTTGGCATGTTTTTAATATCTCTCACACCGTTAATATGCACATTTCTGGTGATTGGTAAACACTATTGCATTTGTGAGTGAAGTGATTCAAGTGACTTCCAGTAAGTTTTTCGTTAACTCAAACGTTTTCTGTGAAAAGTGCTTCAAATTTCATATTTTCAGTAACGCTGAAACGACATTTTATTATCAACAGCTCCATGTGTTTTAATTTCCCTATTACACGAGATTTTAATCTTCTATAATATTCTTAAAATAATATTACGGTTCTACCATTATGAAACAGAAAAAAATTAAAATTTCAAAGCAATTTACTATGGGCGGCGATAGATGACATCTGGCAAGTGGATAGAACAAGACCGAAAAGAAATTAGCCCTAACTAAAGAAATTAGAAAACTACTAAAAATGAGGAAGTCTGTGCCATTCTGTAGCATCAGTAGATTGTTATTAAAGTAAGTATTCTGATGACACAAACGCTACAGTAACGTTCATTAATAATGACTCAAAATTAAGTAATTATTATTGAAATATATTAATTAAGATTTTAGTTTGAAATTATAATGCATAATTTCTTTCAAATTTTGAAGACACAATTAAGGACACACAATATTAGTTGGCAGAATTTTGGTCGTCACCAAACTACCAGCAACTCACCTCATTGGTTCCCATTCCACATAGAGCGAGTATTCTTCAACTCTCAGTGAGTACTTATCCATGTCCTCCACGTGACACCAATGAGGGCTACCAACCCAGCCCCCACTGTCACCCGCATTCTTTCATTAATGCGTTCAGCAGTCACGCAACATCGCTGAATCTGCGAAACGCCAAGCTTTTAGCCGGGGGAGTTGATGGAGTCGGCGTAGAAGGGAGGGAGGGGGGGAAGTCGGGCCGCTGAGTCGCCTTTTGCGGCCGCCAGGGGAGGATCGAGCGCCAGTGAGGCGAGAATAATTTAAACCTCTGCGTAATGCACTGGAAAGTGGGCCGCGACTTTTTCTTCCGGAAAGGCGGCGGGGGCGACTGAAGAGCGCTCCGCGAGACCGGAGGCTGGCGCTCTCGCTGCGTCCGGAAGTTTACCTCGCGCAATCCGAAAGGTATAAATCTCCATTTCTGAGAAAAGCGCGCTTGCGGGCGCCGCGTTACAATTAATCCCTGGTTTTTCTTCGCGCGCGCCTGAAGAAGGACGCTCCCGAGAAAATGCTGATTTATCGCCATTGAGCTCGTGTCGTATTCTACCCGTTTTAAGTTGTAGAAGATGACAATCGTCGCGAACAAATCGAACAAGATATTTATCCGTTTTGGCCACCTAAAGCTAAAGTTCTCAGTCTCGAAAAAAAAATTTAGAGCATACGTTTTCTAACAATCCATGGCCTACTATTAACAACTATAGCCAGATTCATAATAAAAAATATTTCAACACATTTATTGTTATGGTTCTTTGCCTTCTATAAACTGAGTAAAACATCAATCTGTCACTTTCACAAAATGAATAACAAACTTATACAAACACTTAAACAAAAGTATAGTACATTTTAATTTATAGTAAGTGAATTAAACGTTGTTCGATATTCTCATCGAATCTTATTGCAATACTCTACTGATTACAAAATGGTTATTCATTTGATCTTGCGTTTTAATGAGATGGCTTACTAAAGGTACTTAGAAAATACTATTGTTTCGTTGGACACATCATTTAACCTTTAGCGAAATTCGCTTGCCAAAATCGAGATTGCACATGGACTATCCAGTCTACCACTTTATTTTCCGATATTACGTGAGTTGCCTTAAATTATTTTTCCATTTTAATGTAATTGCATATATATTCAACCAAAACCGCAAAAATAATAACTTAATTTGAAGTTCTTTTAAAGAAATATATTTTCTTCTTTAATTTCATGATATTTTCTGTATAGTACGTCCGTGCACTTCCAACGGTAACTAGCATCGACACAGGGAAGTGATATGTTGCAAATCTAGAAAACAGTCTTCAACGTCAAAAAAATTGTAACAAATTTTCATTTTACTGCAAGACACCAATGAGCCGTAGTGAAATGGCTTTTTTGTCGACCGATGCGTCAAGAGATTTAGGGAGCGAGTAGGACTTTCTCTCACCACTTCGTACCTACGTTGTCCGCTACAGTACATATTTCTCTGCGATTCAACGGAGTGATTCTATTAGCGTTTTTAACGTGCCCAAAGAGAGAGCATCGTACTAAGATAAAAGTTAGATGCCCTATTTTATATCTCCAGTTTTTCGCAGACTATTAAATAAGCAGCTTCCCTACGAGCAAGATACAGACTTTTGGAAACATTTTGTATGTAAATAACCGACATTTTCACGGTATTATTTACTTTTTTTCGTAATTTATTATATGGAATTGGGTGCCATTGTCTACCGCACGTGACATGTTTGTGTCAAAATCATCTCTCGGTCGTTAAGACAAAGAATGTTAAAGCTGTCTTGTTAACTTTGTACTAATTACCGGAAAATGTACGCGAGTGAAATAATATTTCTAGCCAACAACGACTACCGCCTTTTATGTTAGTTTCGTTTACAGGCTTTTCAGAACAACTTCTTTCAGCTTCTTCTCAGCAATAGAACGAATCGCAACAGAAGTGAGCCCATTCAGATTCCGGGGCAGCAGCTCAATGAGGAGAAAGAGGCGAGGAGGAGGGCAAGGAGGAGGGCGAGGAGGAGGGCGAGGAGGAGGGCGAGGAGGAGGGCGAGGAGGAGGGCGAGGAGGAGGGCGAGGAGGAGGGCGAGGAGGAGGGCGAGGAGGAGGGCGAGGAGGAGGGCGAGGAGGAGGGCGAGGAGGAGGGCGCGGAGGAGGGCGCGGAGGAGGGCGCGGAGGAGGGCGCGGAGGAGGGAGGGGCGCGGAGGGAGGGGGGGCGAGGAGGGAGGGGAGCGAGGGAGGGAGGGGGCGGGGAGGGCGAGGAGGGAGGGGCGCGGAGGAGGGGCGAGGAGGAGGGGCGAGGAGGAGGGGCGAGGAGGACGGGCGATGAGGGGAGGCGAGGAGGGGCGAGGAGGGGCGAGGAGGAGGGGCGAGGATGGGGGGGGCGAGGAGGAGGGGTAAGGAGGAAGGGCGAGGAGGAGGGGCGAGGAGGAGGGGGGAGGAGGAGTGGCGAGGAGGAGGACGAAAGGGGAGGGGAGGAGGGCGAGGAGAAGGGGAGGGGGGCGGGGAGGGGAGGGGCGAGGAGGGCGGGGGAGGAGGAGGGCGAGGAGGAGGACGCGGAGGAGGGCGGCGAGGGGGAGGAGGGCGAGGAGGAGGGAGGACGAGGAGGAGGGACGAGGGGGAGGGAGGGGCGAGGAGGAGGGGGCGAGGAGGAGGGGGCGAGGAGGGAGGGCGAGGAGGCGGGCGAGGAGGGAGGGGCGAGGAGGAGGGGGCGAGGAGGGAGGGGCGAGGAGGAGGGCGAGGAGGAGGGCGAGGAGGAGGACGAGGAGGAGGGCGAGGAGGAGGGCGAGGAGGAGGGCGAGGAGGAGGGCGAGGAGGAGGGCGCGGAGGAGGGCGCGGAGGAGGGCGCGGAAGAGGGCGCCAAGGAGGGCGCGGAGGAGGGCGCGGAGGAGGGCGCGGAGGAGGGCGCGGAGGAGGGCGCGGAGGAGGGCGCGGAGGAGGGCGCGGAGGAGGGCGCCAAGGAGGGCGCGGAGGAGGGCGAAGTGGAAGGCAAGGAGTGAGGTAGAAAGTTCCCTTCGATTGTGCCTTATTTTCCGTGGCGAGGCCCAGGCCCTCAGGTCTCATCTTTCGTCTGACCACACAGATTTCGCTACGCTCTTTCGCCATCTAGCAGCGTAAAAATGTACTCGTATCACTCGGGCGATAACATAGGAGATAAGAATTTACTTCAAAGGCTTCATTGAAGTTTGAAGTTTTTTTACGTGCAGTAAATCTACAACATGGGACAGCTGAATTATCTTTCTTCTACAAGATGACAGTAAAAGGTCCGGCTTGCTCTGATTTGATTTGGCACGTCTCAATTCGGGCATTGTTAATCATGACAAAAGATCCTGTTCAACGCTATTTAGATTTATATATCGTATGGTCGTAATTTCTATAAGTGATTCCAATCAAATACTTGCTAAATAAAACTTTCAATTCATTATTAAAGACTAATAGATTAATTTTCTACAATTTACTAGATCATCAAATAGGTTGATTAACATGTTTTCGAAATATAAGTTTATATAATTTTGAGTCAAAGCTCATCGATTTTCCACAAATGCATAAACAAGATTTTCTCATGAAAGGCTTTATTTTTTTTAACTTTTTTGCTTTACTTCGTAAGAAGAGAAAGTGTTATAACCGTTCACCGGAAATCGGCAATTTTAGACAGAAAAAACTATGGCTGACGGACTCTACTAATGAAAAAAGTTGATAAAACTTGTTTCAATTAATTGCAAATTACATACTACAACAAAGTTGTGTAGTCAGAATACTTGTTTCTTGGGTCCTTGATACCGAAAAATTGATTGACGCTAAACCTCCGTTCGCCCCTCCGTTCGCCCCTCCGTTCGCCCCTCCGTTCGCCCCTCCGTTCGCCCCTCCGTTCGCCCCTCCGTTCGCCCCTCCGTTCGCCCCTCCGTTCGCCCCTCCGTTCGTCCCTCCGTTCGTCCCTCCGTTCGTCCCTCCGTTCGTCCCTCCGTTCGTCCCTCCGTTCGTCCCTCCGTTCGTCCCTCCGTTCGTCCCTCCGTTCGTCCCTCCGTTCGTCCCTCCGTTCGTCCCTCCGTTCGTCCCTCCGTTCGTCCTCGTTCGTCCCTCCGTTCGTCCCTCCCGTTCGTCCCTCCGTTCGTCCCTCCGTTCCGTCCCTCCTGCGTTCGTCCCTCCGTTCGTCCCTCCGTTCGTCACCTCCGTTCGCCCCTCCGTTCGCCCCTCCGTTCGCCCCTCCGTTCGCCCCTCCGTTCGCCCCTCCGTTCGCCCCTCCGTTCGCCCCTCCGTTCGCCCCTCCGTTCGCCCCTCCGTTCGCCCCTCCGTTCGCCCCTCCGTTCGCCCCTCCGTTCGTCCCTCCGTTCGTCCCTCCGTTCGTCCCTCCGTTCGTCCCTCCGTTCGTCCCTCCGTTCGTCCCTCCGTTCGTCCCTCCGTTCGTCCATGGTAAACATTAGCTACTAAACAGTTCAGACGACCAAAATGTATTCCCCGATAGTCCTAAACGAACTCAAAGCCCTGCGAGATTGAAAGGCATATTTTCATTTTTGGGGGTACTTTACAAAAAACGTTAAATTAATTTTCACAATTTTCTAAAATTGTAGCTCCAAATTCTTTTATTGACTTGGTCTGAAATTAAATAAAGAACTCAAAAAATGTAACGAGTACCATTGTATATGAAGTAGCTATTTTTTCAAAAATTTGAAAGTTTAAAATTTTTTCGAACGTTTTTTTCAAATTCCAATATGGAAGATTGAATAATAGTTTTCATTCAGGAAAAATATCTCGAAGACAGATATTAAAACTTAGTAAACGACAATTTTTTAAAATTATGCGTAATTCTCCTGTAGGTATGTGTGAAAAGTAGACTTTTTAAATTATTATTTTTAAAAAAACGGCTCCATTTTCCCTCATTTCTATCTTTTCTCCTCGTTTGATTCAAAAGAGGATAAAAAATTTGGTGGTGGTTTACTTTCCTAGACCTCTCTGTAATTTCGAATATTGCTAATATTAACATTGCAAAAGTACAATATTAAAGATTGAGATTGATATATTAAATAAATCTGTTATTAAAAATAAGTATAATAAAAATTGTCATTTGGAATTTTTGAAGAAAAAGAGTAATTTTTCCGGGGCTTCTTGTGAACGAAAACAATGCCATATTCCGCTGGATGCTGATTTTATCATATAAACTAAACCCAGGGTTCTTGGCTTATCACATTATATTAACAAGTGTTTACTGTATTACCTACTTGTTAAAAATTGTGTATGTGATGTTGAACCCCCTTGAAGCATGTGTGTTGAACACAAACCTTGGCAACGCACATGAGTTTAAATATTACAGCATATTGTGACATACCAATAGGCCACTGAATATTGTACAATATTTATTATAAATGGCGTCAATTAAAGGGAATAAATTATGTGAATATGCTAGCATAGCAACGGCAAGCGAGCCGTCGTCAAGGTCAACATATTCATGCAGTGACAATCGCGGAGACAGCTAGTTAATTCTATATAGAATTCTGGGATTGGTCAAAAAAGCAGTGACAGTCGTGAAGACGGCTAATTCGTTTTGCAAGAAATTTAGAGATTGGCTAGGTACGAAAGTACATCAAATGTTATCTGCAAATAATCGAATTTATGAACCGAGTTTTGCAGGGCTGAAAGAATACGAGAGACATTCATTCTGACTGATGCCGTGCTCATGAACGGATCGTGCTCCAATTAATGTTAGGAGTTTTTTTCTTTGGGGACTTGTAAGCATCTACTAGGGGATGGATATTGAGAGAACATCAAAATTGAAACTCTAAGTGTGACAGTGGAACTTAAAATATTTCATGTGAACGAGTTAGAGGGACATTGAGGGCTTGGGCGAAGTTGTCAGTGATTGGACTGGAATGTTAGCAGCAAATAGTTTGTTGATCTGATGAACGGTAATTCAAGTGAGCTTCCGAGAAAAGAAGAGAGAAGATGGTGTCTGGACCTGAGGACTGCGGCGTCGGAGATGGATAAAGATGGCCGAAAAAGCGCGCGAAGACATAAGGTTGGAACGGTCATGACAAACATTTAATTTTATATTTGGTAAAGTTAAACAATACCAAAAATTGTTTTAAATTATTAAATAAATTTCCATGTTTTCGTGAAATGAATATATGATTTTTCATTGAGCCAATTCTAGCAATAAAGTAGCAAGATAGATAGATATTTTCTTTTCAGATTCCTCGACCGAGTTTGTTTGAGTATATAAATTGCAGTTTATTTCAATATCGATGAGTCTTAATTTTGATACCTACATAGAAGCTACTGACGCTCTTGCGAGTTCTCGCCACTGATGCAAATGTAGAAAGTGTAATTTCACAAATCATGCAGGGTGCCGAAATTTCCGTCACTTCCAAAGACAAATTTGAATGACAAGAACTGTATAGCGTTAAAATAGCTTTGGAAACCATCTGATAAGTCTTATGTGAACATTCCAATAAACAGTAATAGATAACTCCTCCCTAAGAATACTGTAGCATGTTGACAATTTATACTCCCCATTATTGTTGATAGGAGTTGTGACGCATTTTTACTTCCTCGCACTTACGAAGGCAAGAAGAGAAATTATTTTAATCGTGCGCCGGAAAAGGCGAATTTTCGACACAGAAACTCTTATTGCCAGGCCCTGGTAACGAAACAAAATGAATAAATCCAGTTGCTAAATGTAGAAAAATATAATTCCCCTAACACGTGGAGTAGCCAGAAACCATGTTTCGTGCCACGTTCGTACCGAAGAATACCGATTCGTACCGATTGACGGCCGACCTTCCGTCCGGCCGAACTTTTTGTCCGGCCGTCCAATATATTAATTTTGGGGGTATTTTACATGAAGCCCCTCGGACATTTTCAAAATTTTCAAAAAAGGGCTACATATTATTTGACTAAAATTTTATTATTGAATAGTGAAAAGGACTATTAAGAGAATGGTGCAGGTCTCATTTTCGTTAGAAATCTCTGATTTTTCGAAAATTTCAAAATTTAAAAAAAAATTACAAAATTGAAGATAGATATTTCTTCCTCAGACAAAGTTCAAACAGAAATAGCTCCTTAAAATAGGTCATGTACAGTTTTTTGAAAAAAAGTAATTTTTCTTGAAATTAATGAAATATATAGCACTGTCACATCAACGAAATGCCACGAAAAATATTGAATGAGTGATATGAAGAATAATTAATTTAATTTTAATTATAATTTACTATTAAAATGCAAATATTAATTATATATTACTTTCTTGCACTTTTACTTTTTCCGAATTCTACAATTTGTATTCTCAATGTATTGATGTATTTCTTTCAGGCAATCCTTAAAGCTTAATTGAAATTTGCTCAACAATGCCGCAATCATTATTTGGGAAACTCTGTTGTTGAACGCCGAGATGGAGGCGGTGATAAGATACAGATGTTTTATTTATTCCATCTTGCGTTTCCAAATAAATCTTTTAGAAATGGTTCGAAACTATTTGATAATCCAGTTTTTGTGGCGGTTTGTCTCTGGTGCCCTAAGAGAAACAATGCTGTCAAGGATGATTTGTACAGCGTAACTCGTAGGCTGAGAACCAGTACTTCCGATTGGGATGATTTTCACAGCAGTTTTTTTATAAATTATTCCTGAGAATGCTAGGTGAATTATGTTACATTTAATATCATCTGATTCATAAAAGGATTCTTACGAAGTATTCGTAAGGCGAGTAAGTAAAAAAGTACATACATGAACTGTATATATTTATTAATATTAAACTGAACAATTTAAAGAAAGATATGCCCGCGAATTTTTTTTCCATAAGATCCTGCACAAATTTATATTTCTTTTGTTAAAACATTAGCACGGTAAGTGTCAAATTGTTTCTTATAGGCTTGAAGAACAGACATTTTACTTTGATTTAAAGTATTATTGTAGGTACTTCACCGAGGTTGAACCGACGTACGAACATACTACCTTACAATTTAATTTTCCTGCACTTCGTTTGAGGTGGTATCAATATTTAAAAACATTGTAGTAAAATAACTTAATATTACAAATCGGAGAATATTAGTAATTTAATTACTTTTTAGTATTAGAGTTATTTATCAACTGTGTGTGATGTATTATAACTAACTAATAAACAAGTTGAAATCTGAATACAGATGGTAATAAGCGTTTTTGCCAAGAATTGATATTATTCGCCAAGCGAATCCGCTTAGTTTTGACAACGCTGCGCTGGCAAGAGTGTGTTGTGCTCTCTTCAGTATAATTTGCTGCGAATACTGCATCAGTCAAATGTATTCATGTTTGTTTCATTTGTCAAAGTGAATGCTCCTCCTCACTATCGAAATGAACGCAGAAATGCTTTCCCGGGTGCTTTCTTTGAATTGGTAGAATTGAACGTTTTCAAGTAATAGTTGAGATGTTAGTAGAGCAGAAAATGCAATATTTTAATTTTACTTCTCCGTTTCCAATAACGCGAGAACGTATGTGCTACTGTAGCGCCACCTTATTTACATTTCAAGTTTTGTTTAGTACTTTTCCAGAAAATTAAATCTTTAGAAATAATATGAATGTGGTATTTTTCTTTCACAACCTTAAGCATTGTGTTTCTAACTACTAGTGTACACTATTTTAGTCGAGACTTCACAGTCACCGTCCGGGCTTTTCGTGCATTTTATTTTGTATTTTTTGTGAGATGTGAAGTGAGGGGAAACTCCAAGAGAACCCTTGACGGCATAAGCTCTTTTTACGCCATTGACTGTCATCATTAACCTTCCCGTCACTCGAAAAAGCCCATATCCGCTTCTTATTTTGTTAAAAAAGTGACTGGCAGTCTCTGTGGAAATCCAGGCTTTGTTATGCAATTTTGTGTGACCATTTGACTCAAGTCCAAACAAAACTTTGGTAAAACCCGAGTTTGAAGGCCAGACTTTGAGAGATTGTGTATTCTTCAGAGAACGTTTTTGTACGTATACTCATAATAATACACAGGTAAATGAGTTGAGTAAGAGTAAAAGGCCAAAATAAATGATTTTCAATATCCAAGGCTAATTGGAAAATTATTCCAAATTATAATGCATGAATGCAAGTTACCTTGAACAGTGACATTTGTGATATTTTGTTCGTTTGTAAATATGTCAATGAACTAAAGAGAAAGTAAGAAAGCAATTCATTACTGTAATAGGCGCATGGAATTATACAATACGCAACCAAACAGAGAAATGAAGTCACTCTCAACGACCGCCGAACGGCTCCGAGCGGTGACTCAGTCATTAACTCATGACACTGCGGTGCCTCTCTGGGAATTCCTAGGGATCGAGTCCTGACGGTGGGATAATTTGCGACAATAGCAAGATATACGAGTAGAATTCTGCAGCTGTCTCTAGAAGAATACTTTCGGTCTGCTGCTGTTTTATATTTTCCGAGGTTTCTCCAAGCAACACTAGGCGAATACCGGAGCAGTACCTAACAATCGGGTCACGGACCGCACGCGCTTTCCTTCCTCTTCCTTGTCGTATCCTCTCCTCTTACACACGCACACACTTGCATGCTCTACACTACCGTACTTGTCAGGAGATCAGTCAAAAGTTTACAGATTCTCCCGGCTGGGGCAGTCGCAGGTTGAAATGCAGGTAGCCGAATCTCACAAATCATGCTGTGGATCCTGGCGCCGCTGACAAGTCACTTCCTTAATTGGGAAAACCCCGCAAGCCGACGGGTAATTTGGCTGCGGATCCAGCCATCCAGCGGGGGAAGACTACAGCCACTTCATGCCATACAAATATGCACTACTCTTACGGAGCAAATAACATACCAATTGACGCGTCCGGAAATCGAAATAATCAGTGACTGGTCGCAGTTGGCTAAGAAAATCTAAATAAATGGGTTGTGGCTAAAGATAACGCATGAGCATTACTACTTCAAGAAAAAGTATTTCTTATTTATATTTTTACTTTCTCGCATACTACTAACGTAGAATGGAGAATGTACTGACATACTTTGGCAAAAGTGATTTTCTTTTTACAGTAGAAACTACAATTGTAGGGCCTCTTAACACACTGCAATTGTCCGATGTCGAAAAAGTGTTTAAATGTTGTTCCAGCATGTAGTAAATTACGTTGCGTGGTCAAAATTCAGGTTTTGAGGACTCCTAAAACCGCAAAACTTTAATTAATGGTGAAACCTCACCCAATGAGTTTGTAATGAATATTTCGATTGTTGGAGATACTTAACATGAAATCTCAACATTTCTAAAACTTTGTAAAAATGACTCCAATTTTATATTACATTTTCTTCGGCTCAGTGCTTGATTTCAAAAATTTTTTGTTTCCGGAACGGGCCCCAAATTAACTAGTATTAATTTTCTAGAAATAGTTATATATTTATAATATAATATTAATAATTATTCCCGAGGAACCGGAACGCAGTTCCGTCGCGATCCGCCAGAAATCAAGCCCTGTTTCGGAAAAAGGCTAATAAATAATTTTCAAGTCTCATTTTCACTTAATTATCCGTATTTTAGACAATGGGAAAAGTTTAGTTTCTTTCGCCTTCATAAAACTACACTATTGAGAGTAGAGATTTTTTTCTTAAAAAAAAAACTGTTCTTCAAAGTTAGATCTTTAAATAACGTAATGTACAATTTTTTCAAAATAATATTAGTTTTCGCGATTTTCGCAAACAAAAAACAGTTTCAAATTTTGTCTTTAAACGTTTTGTACGAATAGCAATAAATGCTTTCTATGGCATGATATAAACGGCATTTTGATGTACACTTTCGATTTTTCAAACAAAAAGATATTTTTGAGATAATTCTCACGTTAAAATTTACCCGTACATTACGGACATTTTAAAAACATTATTGAATTTGTCAATACAAGTGCTTGAAATTATTTTTCAAGTTTCTCGAAATTGTGAATATGAGCTCTAGATGTTCACAGAATTGTCAAATACACACACCAATAGGCAATAACTAGAAGCTACTTCGCACTGAAGACATTAGGAAATAATCTAGTACGCGAGAGTCTGTGCCATTCTTTAGCACCACTAAGTAGAGTTAAACGACACACACACTCATATCACATGTCACAAAATAACGAACTTGACTGATTATTAACTCCGGCCAACACCTTGGTTTACAAAATCCAAACGTGACTATTATTTCCTCTCTAATGGTCTAATGACGTTCAGATCGATTGGTTGATTTTTATGGGTACGGCAGCTGCTGTGCCCATTAGTCCAGATATGTGGTGAATGTTTTATCGTGGGAGATGGAGGCTACTGGAAAGTGAGGTCTGGAGCCGTTCTAAATGTCGGCCTGCACGGTATTTCCCCTTCCAGGTACTCGTCTATCCCCAGCGGGTCACTGCCCCAATAGGGACCAGCACTAAGCTCCCGGAGGCCTCCAGACATATGAGGTAGTCTAGCGTATGTAAGTGTGAGTGAGGAAGGGGAAAGGGTGGGACAGGGAAGACGAAGGTAATATCGCACGCGATCCGTGGCCCTTTTGTCTGCTCCAGAATTCGCCTGGTATTGATAAGAAACCGCCAGCCGCTGGAATTCTCCTCCGGGCAGTAGTGGTTGAATACGACTGAGCTACCAAATTAGGTGTCTGGGGGCCTGAGTTGATCTCACTGCTGTGTCTCTGACTGGAGGGATCCTAGGGCCCGAGTCCCGACGGTAGCAGAATTTCAGTCACTAGCAGGATAGCTAGGTCGATTTCAGCGGATGTCTAGACGAGAATTCCAGCGGTGACTACTCTGATTGGTAGTTGTTCGTGTTTTTTTTTCAATCAACATCAGGTGAATGGCGGAGTAGTAACATAACAAACGAGGCACTGACCGCGCGCGACATTTCCTTCCTCTTTCTTGATCTGTCCTTACCCCTTACTTACACACAGTTGCACGCACTACACTACCACACGTGCCGGGCGACGAGTCGGAAGCTTAGAGCTTGACCCGGTCGGGGCGGTGTCCCGCTGGTGGCAGATACCTGGCGAGGGAAAACATGTAGGACGTAATGCAGGATGCCCATCATGTGAGACAAGCCATCGTGTAGGCGGCGCCGGTTCGCACCATCCAGCGGAAAAATATCACTGCCACCTCCCGTGATAATACATGCACTGCACTTACGGTGAAAATGACCATTGTCGTTCACGCCACCGGAAGCATTTTTGATTGATTGATTTTTTCATGTTTCCGGGCGCGTCTACTGCTTCGGTCATTAGTCCCGTTAGTGTAGTGCATGTTCTTTTCTCGGGAGATTGCGGTGATCTTCCCCCGCTGGATGACGAGATCCGGCGCCGACCTACCGTCGGCTATTGGGGTTTCCCCCTAACCAGGACTCTCCCACCAGCGGGGCACCGCCCCAGACGGGAAAAGCTGTAAGCTCCCGACCGGTCTTCCGGAATATGTGGTATTGTAGTGCATGTTAGTGTAAGTGTGTGTGTGTGTAAGGGGAGAGGATAGGACAAGGAAGAGGAAGGACAGATCGCGCGCGGTCCGTGGTACGTTTGGTATGGCACTGCTCCGGCATTCGCCTGGTGTTGATCGGAGAAACCACAGAAAACTACCGATCAGAGCAGCCGGCCGTTAGAATTCTCCTTCAGACAGCGACTGAATTCGACCTAGCTGAAAAGATAGTGTCGAAAATCCTGTCGCCATTAGGACTCGAACCTAGGAGAGAAACTGTAGTGACATCAGTTGATCACTTAGCTACCGCTCCCGGTGCGCTCGGAAGCAGAAACTAATCAACGACCAAACTGCTCGTAGATAGTACGAGTCAAAAACCCGTCGAGACAAGAACACTACCTGCAGAGGCATCACATGTATCAGCCGACTCATAGCAGCCAGGTGATTGCCGTCGTCCATCACGCCAACGCTCTTGAACCCTGCTGGCTGGCGAGGAAATACCGTTGACCGCAACCTTGTCCTCTGGCAAACAGCGCCGCGCGTCCAGGCGGTCGCGCCGGTTCGTCTGCGGTCGCCGGCGCGCACCTGAGTTACGTCACCAGAGGCGCCCGCCGCGTCGCGCCGCGCCGTTCAGCTGTTGTGCCGATGACGTGTGCGGCTCCGTCCGTGACTAGTGACGCGCGTCGAGGAGCCGCGTTGCCCAACGCGCGGCGGGGAGCGCCTCGTGTCGCGAGGAGGCGAGCGGAGCTTCAGTCGGCGGCCGGCGGTGCACGCGATGGGACCACGCGCGTTCGCCCTCGTCCTGGTCCTCCTGCTGCTGCAGCTGCACGTGGAGCTGCTCTCAGCTGCGGCCGTGGCGCCGCCCAAGCAGAGGTCAGTCGCCCCTGGGTTCAGTCGCTCTTCAGTGTTAGTTGATTGCTGTTCGGCTCGTGTAGACGCAGGCTGTAAATTGGAAATATTTACATTCCAATAATGGAATATATACTATTATTATTATGTAGATAATAAGCACAAACTGCATTTCAGCCATACTATATGTTCTGGATCATGGGATTGGTCAAAGAAGAAATTAAGACATGAAATTATTTCAGTTTGCTGACTTTCCAGACTAGTTAATTTCATCTTCAGTGCTTACTTATACAATACTTCATTCTATCTTACAAACGTTAGTTGGTTATAAGTCGAGCGACCAACACTCATAATTTACTTACATGGATGGAAAATTTATAATAGTTATTATAGTGTAAATAATATAAAATAACAATTATACATAATATTGTTGGGTATGAACCAGGGTTTGCGAAAGTTTTCGGAGGCTATTTTAAAAGATTTGTAATAAATAAATCTTGAGACGTGAAGTTGTACTTAGTAACTTCTAGATATAATAACTTCAGATTTGTATTTTTGTGGACGTCGTAAACGTAGCTGATTGTTTGAGTTGACGATGGACATTAAAATATACTTTGTATGTGGTTGGGCGAAAATGCCGGTCCGATGGCCCGAGTCTCCGTATATCAATAAAGACATTATTATTATTATTATTATTATTATTATTATTATTATTATTATTATTATTATTATTATAGAATTGTCAGCGTAATATCAAATTTTTGTGGTACCGCTGATAAGCTGAGATATCCAAGAGAACGTCAACAAACTATTGACATAGCGGTCATCCTCCTGTAATGTTGAATATTTCTGGTTAAAAGTTACATTAGAACCCATACGAGAATCGCATATTAGTCCGCGCACAAGAAGGTTTTCTGGATTGGGTCGATTAAATATTTTTTTGGTCTAGGTTCATCAAAATTCACGAAAAGTGAGAGGGGAAAGGATTCTTTCCATTGAGGGAATTTTGAACTATTAAAAGTTAAATCTGTCTTTTAAAAAAATATTCTATGCAGCAATTTTCTTTGAATTTTCTCTCTCCGACACTTCACAGATAATTTTGGACGTTGACAACACTTTAAAAGAAAATAAGCTTTTTTATGACTATAGCCACCATGTCATTTCAATTATAGATAATGCCTCTATGAAATAAAATTTATGAAACAAACATTCAAAAATTTTATGAATTAAAAATTTAAAAGGGGGCGCACAAAATCTAATTTCGACTGAAGTTGAGGCTTTTGCTATATTTTTCTACTCTTTTTTCGTCCCTACATCGTTTTATAAACTTGAACTTGATGCATAAATAGCTGCAATTTTATTTCACTGGCCTCCTCTTGAATGAGACGTGTACAGTAGTAGCCTAAGCTGATTGCTTGGCCTTGAGACCTTCCTTGCGTACTACAAACCCCTTCACAAGTTTGTCGCCACGTGCGTCATTTCTAAAAAAATTTCCTAGGTATTTTACTGTATCCCCAGCAAGACAATCATTTATAAACATCGGTTCGGAATCGGGGACACTGTACCAAATAAGTTTATAGTAACATTGTATAAGTGAAACATCGGCTAATAGTGATGCACAAATTTCACATTGTTTTTATAATACGTAATGGGGGAAAATGTTTTGAGGGAGGGATAATTGCATGTACTTCCCTGTAAAACACGTGTCATGGACTAGAAGTCTGCAGTAAAATCACACAATTAATGTCCTTTTGTAATATGTAAATAAATACCTTCACTTGTATCAACAACAAAGAAAAGATCTGTTGACAACATTGTTTAATGGGACAAATTATATAATATCAATATGTCGAGTTTTAGAATATAACGCTCTAACTTTAGTAGCCCTAGAATTCGCAAAGGGTTTAATTGACCAACCTCACGTCATATGTTAATTAAAGGATAACAGCCTCGCCAATATTATACGTGTTCTTCTGTCTATTCCGTTTTCATTCAATTCAAATTGCGTTCAAATTATGGACTCGAATTACTAATAATACTAGTAAAAGTTTGAAATTGATGTTGCAATGTTTCTTGCGGTAGATATCACTATTAGATACATGCAACTAATTACAGGCTGTTATTTACTATTTGTAGTCATTTTCATTAATACAAGAAGTGTTAAGAGACCAGCTCAGAGATAGTAAAGTGGAGTCTGTAGTCTCGTAGAGAACGTGTGTCATCTTTTCTTTCACTATTTTAAAGTTATCATTTAAAAACAACAATTTTAAAATTTATTTTCAGTGTTTTGTAACTATCACTATAAGTATTGCTTTTTGTGTTCCGAGCAAAGCGTCCTCTAAGGGTAGATTTTCCTGTAATGAAGCAGTTGAATGCGTTTGTAACTCATTATTTAGATATGTCAAGGAATTTCAAAAACAGTCAGTGCAAAAAAGGTGGACACTTACGAATCTTTCTGTTGTGGATTTGAGGAAACTTTGAAGAGAGGTTTAACATAGTACATGAAAGAAAACAATCTTTACGTTGACAACAAATACGTTCTTCCTATATTTCCACAAAACTAGTTTCACAGAGCCAAACAAATACCTTGATAATAAAGAAAACAAGAAACACTGACGTACTGATGAAAGTAAGAAACGCCGAAATGGAATGCAAAACGTCATTAGACACTTGCAGATCTAATGAACATATTTGCTAAAAAAGACATGTTAATATTTTGTCATATTTTCCTCGACACAAATAACAGCCCTAAGTCTCTGTGGTATAGAACTCAGATTTTGCACAATTTGAGGAGAAATATTACCACATTCTTCTCGTAGCGCTGTTTTCAGTTCTGTTTTGTTTGCAATTTTTATATTTCTAAGTTTTTCTCCAGAAAACTCCATAAATATTCTATCATATTTAGATGCGGAGAGTAAGGAGGAAAATGCAGTTGTTTTGGTGTACTGTACAATAACCAAAGTTTTGTTTTTTTAAAGCAGTGTGCTAAGGATTTTTGTCCTGTTGAAAAATAAAGGCTTGTCTAAAATTCATTAAAGCAGCACTGGCCCTCCAATTATTTCCAAAATTGTCAATGTTGTCATATTGGTTCATTATACCATATGTGAAGAGCAAATTCCCGACTTCACTAGCACTCGTACACCCCCATTCTAAGACCGAACCACGTCCGTGTTTCACGGTTGAAATTAAATTCTGCGGCTCGAACTCCTTTTCCTCCACACTTAACGCCGATCATTCGTTCCAAAACGGAGAATTGGCTTTCATCCGAACAAAAATCCCTCCGCCAAAATTCAGCACCAAAATTTACGTTTCTTGGCAAATTTCAGACGCCTCTTCCTGTGGGTTGAACTTACCCAAAATTTCTTCCGTCCCTCTCGCCCGTGATATGCATTTCGTCGCAACACGTTCCATTCAGTGCTTGGAGAAATGTGCTTCCCGATTTCCAGGAGGTCCGCTGCCGAGGTCAGGGCATTTACCTATGGGTTTCTCTTAACTACCGACAGCATACGCCGTTCTTTTTGAAACGTCAACACTGTAGGGCTTCTATTGCCCTAGAGTGGTTTTGTTTGGTTTGGTTGGTTTGTTTAGAGTGGATTGGTTTGGGTTGGTTTCCAAGGGTTTTCTCTCTTCAAAATGAGCTATGATCACGTGAACCATAATTTTTGGAACTCCGGACACTCTAGAAATGTCCCGAATGGCTTTGCATTGGTTGTGTAACCGGATTGTTAGCAGTCGTTCACGGACAGGGAATTCCCTCGTTCTGGATCTCTTTCAGAGTCGTATGTTGTCGCTGCAAAGCTGCAATTTTTACTGGGATCAGGAAAAAGTGGGGTGATGGTTGTATCGGTAGAAAGAACGGTTGAAAGCTGCGTAGTACCACATTTTGGAAAATGAAACGTAGTATTTTCTTTCGGTGTCCAAAGACCTTTTACGCCTGCCACCAATGGCATTCTCGTTAGCTCTTGCTCCACACACGTTCCTATTTTGAGATTTTAATTTTTTTTCGGTAAATGATGAGAGCAATCAAGTTACAAAATATTTATATTTTTCTCTTTAATTTCTGACGTCAAAACTCGAATCAGAGTTATAATTGAGTGAAGAGAACAAAACATTCACTTTTACACTAACTATAAATAGCTTTAAAGTCGTAGTGTTGTGTCTGGGGACATTATACAGGAAGCAGAAGCAGCATGCAATACCTCCCAAATCTGGATCCACATTCGAGAAAATTTGAGATTCTGTTAAATAAAATAAGTGGTATAAATTAACGTGTTCTAGTAGCTATATAAATGAGCAATGACAGTAAAACGATCAAATCGGTGGTTCTAGTTTAGTATACAAAATATATATATAAAATAAGAGAATAGACGGGCATGTCAACGGAAACCATACTTTTTCGTTTCATTTTTAATATCTCAGCATCGTGATAATTTCAAAAAATTAAATGATAATAAGAGCCCCAAATAAGATTTTGTTTTAAATTATTATTCATTATTATTCTGTATTATTCATGAGGGTGGAGGTCTGTACAGTGGTTCATAAACTGAGAGCAATACTAAAATCTAAAAGCAAATATATATAATGGTCATTTGAATGAATATTTTTAATGGTCCAAATGTTATTGAAATAAGAATGCTTTATGTTCACTTCTTAATCAGTTTGTTAAACCAAAATTGTTTATTCAACCTGTTATTTATAATGTTAGTTTATTTCTTTACTGTTCTCGTTCCTAAAGACGCTCGTTCAGCAAGTAGTCGTGCAAAAACGCTCAAAGTAATAAAATAGTTGTTGAAATGTACTATTGTACTAAAATTTGATTTTATTTGTTTAAAAATATTCTGGTAATACTGTTTCAAAATAAGATCATATTTTTATATTCTATCAAATGTGCGTGACATTTTCTGACACAAGTTTTGAAATAATTTTGTTTTATAAAAATCATTAAATGTACAAATACGAAGTAAGATGTAAATACGAAGTAAATAAAATAACATAAGTTAAAAAGCCATGTATGTAAACGCGGACTCTCGGTACGCGAGCTTGCAGGAGTCGCAGTCTGCGAGAAGGGAA
The DNA here is from genome assembly GCA_011170035.1 of Teleogryllus occipitalis. Taxonomy (NCBI): domain Eukaryota; kingdom Metazoa; phylum Arthropoda; class Insecta; order Orthoptera; family Gryllidae; genus Teleogryllus; species Teleogryllus occipitalis. The sequence goes on from BLKR01006196.1 coordinate 41,484, forward strand.
CAACGAAGATCTTCAAAGAGGCTACTTTCTAAACCATGCTTGTTCTAGAAAAGGAATCTAGTAAGAGTTGACGCCCAAGTACATATGATTCATCCCAGAGGGATATCCCCAGTGAAGTCAACCGTAGTGATTCGTGCTCTCGAAGATTTTTACCTCGTAAATTCTGTAGATGACTACTCAGGAAAAGTATAAACACGGGAAAAGTCTTCCTTAAATGTGTTGGCGAGCCGGAAACCAATTTTATTCCAGTTCATTATACAATGAATTGACACAAACATTTAGTTTGAGGATATTTACACTATTCCTTGTCGACTTTTACTTCACGTGGTAGTGTCACTTAATGTTAAAATATACTATGCAAAAAGTTTTGTAATAAGTCGTCGATATTGGTAAGAAGGTTTACAGTTAAATAACATGCTACAAAATAACATATATAACTAGGTTTTAACAAACGATAACTTAATATAAATTAAAAATAAATATTATTCATTGATAATTGCAGTAAAACATGTTTTTATTTCAATCTAAAACACACCTTATCATGAACCTTGGTTATTAGTATGATCTCGTGTTAGTGTAGTTACATTTCATTTTAAAAGTTATATTTGAAAGTAATTTTTGTCTTGATATTCGATCAGGTGATAAAATATTGTGAATTTGTTTCGTTTGATCCACAGGATCGAAGTGCTAATATTTCTGAATAAATGTGATCGGGCGAAACTATGCACTCCACCGCCCCCAATCCCGTTTACAAACACACAAAAAGAACGTTGAGCCGCAGACATTTGAAGGTGTTTGATTGAAGGTGCAAAGCAAAAACTCTAAGAGTAGTGAATCCTCACTATTTTTAGAAAATTTTACATGGTGTTCCTACAAAATGAATGTTGATTAGCAAATACAGCGCTGTATGTTAGCGATGCAAAATGATGTTCAATGGAAACTATTAGTAAATTGAAAAGGATGCTGTCTAAAACCTTAATTTAATCTTTCAATAATAAAAAATTACTTCAATGAACATTTGCGAAACCCTTATGGTGTCGCACATTGTTTTGTCTTTGTTGGCATACTTTTGCTATAGCTTACTTTTGCTGCCGCTTACTCCGTCCGGTAATTGAGAAAATCATCGTATTTTAGGGCTACATTAGGAAGATTGTTCGCTTGAATAGAAGATGACGAGCTCATAAAAATGGAATAAGTACCTGAAACATTAAACACATTCCTGTATCGAAATGTTATAACTAGGCCTTCACCGGCTATGATCTTATTGTTTGAATCAATCGAAGCTCCTCAAATATAGTAATTTTCACATTTCATACTTTACAATCCACTCCATCTTAATTTCGTTCACTATTTTGAATTCGTTTGCAAGTGTGTGAAGTAAAGAGAGGATTGATAGATTAGGAGACTACGCATATATATGGTACCCCCGTTGGATTGGAACTCCCAATAAGTTTTCATCAATATTTAATTATTATTTATAAATATTTAAGACAAATTATTGGGGTGTATGTGTGGGTGTATGTGTGGGTGTATGTGTGGGTGTATGTGTGGGTGTATGTGTGGGTGTATGTGTGGGTGTATGTGTGGGTGTATGTGTGGGTGTATGTGTGGGTGTATGTGTGGGTGTATGGGTGGGTGTATGTGTATGGGTCGGTGTATGTGTATGGGTCGGTGTATGTGTATGGGTCGGTGTATGTGTATGGGTCGGTGTATGTGTATGGGTCGGTGTATGTGTATGGGTCGGTGTATGGGTCGGTGTATGTGTATGGGTGGGTGTATGTGTATTTGTGAGAGGGCGCGGTTGTATGCGCGGGTGTGTGCGCGCGCCAAGTGTTTGTAACGCGAGGGCTGACGGTGTGCATCTGTGTGCCGCAGAGGATGCCTGCAGGAGTGTGAGCTGTGCGAGGCGGGCACGGGCTGAGAGCGTGTGGGCGTGTGTGTGTAACCCGAGGGCTAACGGAGTGCTTGGTGTGCCGCAGGGGATGCCAGCAGGAGTGCGGGCCGTGCAAGGCGTGCGCGCAGCAGCTGCCGCACACCGAGGGCTGCGCGGTGCAGTGCGTGCTGTGCGACATCTGCCACGCGTGCTTCCTCGGCAAGGAGTGCCAGTGGGAGGTGCGGCCCGTGCCCAAGGACTACACCTAGCTGCGCCCACCACTTACTATCACCGCCTCGCCAACTGCAGCGGGGGCCAGTGATACATGCGGAATTGCTCCACTAGTCAAAGACTCTTCGTGTCATAGTTTCATTGTTGTGTGATCTTTTTTATGTGTAGTGAATGGATAATGCGCACTTTTTTCATATTTTAATGATTCATTTATAGTTTGTATATTGTAGTTATCCCCCCATAATATCCCGAGGTATTTTTTATTACAAATCTCTTGCTAGCTGCATTGCATATTCAATGGATGTCATCATAACTTCAAAATCATAAGTTATCCGTACTGGTAAAATAAATTGCCTGTGTAATTTAAACATAAAGCATTGTATATGAATTCACGAAATAAAATTATAAAAATACTATGTTTCAGACCTTTCTGATTAGAAAAAGGTGATATCGATCCTAGAACACATATTCTAAAAAAACTCGTTAAATATCTCACATTACAATAACTATCACATTGACAATACATCTTAAAATTTGGATGCCCATATTCAAAACGTAATTGCCAAGAAATTGTGATCTAGAGTTAGTGATTTAGAATTTATCATTCATACAGAGCAGAAGGGCAACCACACAAGTAGTGATGATTGTGTCAGTACAGGTTAATAAAAGTACAAAATTTGAAAGATGAGAATTTCAGACTTCCTATTTGCTTCAAACTTGGAGTTTGGGGCGCATGCCTTCTTGCGACAAGGTGTAGAAAGAAAATGATTTATTCTATGCCCTTCTTTTATGTAAAAATAATAAGTTGCAAACATTTGTTAATATTGGCACTGAAATGTCACACGATGTGATACGTTTTTGGTCTCAATGTTTCAAACAAATTCAGGTCATATTGAGTATTTATTTCTTACTTCAGATCTGACCATTACCATCATTTTGCAAATTTTAGAAACGCCAATAACAAATCAAGATTATAGAGGTTTGGAAATAACGTAATAAATTAAAGAATGTGGAACAAATTGCAAGTTAGTTCTTTCTAGACAAGGGATCAATCCAGAATGAGGTATGTTAATCACCCATTGAGTATCCCGTAACGAATTTAGAATTTTGGGAAAACTTTCTTCAGATGCACTACTGGTGCTTTTACCCTACATTAAATGTACTGTCTGTTGGTGTGTCTGTTCTTCACAAGAAAACTTTCTATTCTGATGATGTCTTCAGGACGCAGTGAAAGACATGCTCGAAATTTGAATCTCGTGCGATTTGTTACTTTTAAGAACGCTGTACAGTATAGTTTTATATTGGGCGGCCCCGATATTGAAATGCAGATGCCTCGGACGCTATTTCAGTAAGTCCTTTTTTTCACGTCGCTCATAGACGTTCTCGCGTAGTTAGGTACAGCTGTGTTACCAACGTACCCCCTTGAACTCTGTATTTAACGTACCATTTTTGATTTTTTAATATTGAAAGCTTTACATTTTTATTTCATCTTAAAAATAGAAATTTCAACTACTAAATTTGCTCTGAAAGACTTCGCAAAAAATTAAATTCAATCAGTCCGTATTCATCACCACCAATAGAGAACCGTCAGAAAATGAGTTTCTTAAATAAACGTTTTCTACATCAGATAGCGTTTTGAAGATTGCTCAGGAGATTAGTAAAACCTGCCAACTTATTTGATAATCTACCCATTAGGAGGACATTATTATTGCAGTGTTATTGGTGCCTTAATCACCAGAAAAATTGTCAAATAGCTATTTCACAACTCGTTACGGCGCATCGGCTTGAAAAGGAGTATGCATCTATAAATCTTCGTGAAAGTTTAATGATGTAACATACCAATTTAAAGGTGATATAATGTAATCTTCACATTGAATGTGTTACTTGAAACCAGAAATGACAGAAACGTAGATTTCACGTTCGAAGATAGTAAACTTAGTCTTCGGATGTTTTCAACAGCCTAATGCAACAGGATAGAAAAGAGGAGAGACTAATTTTACATACATTTTACACTAAAATATTTATTTCGGTTTGGAACAGTAATGGTTCGTGACAAAGATGATTGACAATGACGAAAGCCTCTGAAATAATAGAGACTATTATATTGGATGGGTGAAGAAACAAATGTTTTGAGGTCTCTCTGGATGATTAAAAATGGACACGAATGTGGTAAGTTGGTAAGTCAATGGGTCTGTGGCCAACATAAAAGATGTGTAAGTGTTTACTCAGAGAGGATGATTTTAATTGTAAAATACAAATTCCTAGTGTTTAAATTTGCTTTTGAATTTTCGAATATTTGCCGATTAAGCTTTAAAATGGTTTTGAAGTGGTTGAACAAATCTAAATCCACAGAAACAATTGAACAACACACTACATCACACAATAAAAAGTACACGCGAAATGTATAATACACCTGGATTTAAATGTATTCGAGAAGCCGCTGCACACGTGAACAGCCTTGCCGTGTACAGGCAGTGATGGACGATATCAGCATATCCTTCCTCTATTGAACATTTTTTGAAGATAAAACTCAATTTCTTGAACCCACATTATCAAATCAAATGCGTCACATTCCAAAGGAGAAATTCCATTAAACACCAGCTTACCGAATTTAATGACTGATTCGATTTCTGCATCCCTGACAGATGTTGCAAATATGTAAAACTCAGTCCGAATGACTTGCATACTCTATACCTCGCGGTGATAATAAACGACATAGTCATAACGTACTAGTTCCCATTTTAGACTAGGTTTTCGTTTTGCTTCTCCCTCTTTCCAGTTGCCGTCTATCGGCCGCTAAGAGATCAAGAGCCTACCGCTCCCTCGGTCCCGTTTCCAGTGCAGAGCAACCTCGTGATTTCTGAACATTAATCCGAGGCAGCTCTTAAACCCAACTTGGTCTTGTTCCACGAACTGTAGTAGCCCAAACCTTCTGCTTGGTGCTTGTACCATTGTTCCAGGTGTAGGAAGTCACTTCAATTACGCAAACAAAAATTTCACACAGACCCACAGTGTCAACGATCAGGATAACGGATTAAGGAATTGCACCTCCCCAAGCCTCTGTGATACGAGACTGGCTGACTTTATCGTTCTATTTGTAACGGTTATGTAAAACAATTTATTAAAAATTAATAAAAATATTTATGACATATTTGTTTGCATACATGACCAATAATGTTATGGCTGCACTAAATCTTTATCTCACAGACATACAACACTATTCGTGTTGTTCGTTCTGTGTTATTATGGAAAGTAGGTCTATAGGGGGTGGAAAGAGAAAGAAAATAGAGGTCTTGGGAGAAAGGTTTATGAGATAGAACCTTTAATTAGACGAATAGACTTCATGATACGACGAATAAAAGTAAAGAGTAAGATACAAGGTATGGCTACCTACTGAAATGAGATCTGCGTGTATGAGATACGAAGAAAATTTACAAAATGAGGTGGTAATAAGCAGAGATACGGATTGGGTATTAGTTACAAGAATATACGAGGACGTCAGGATAGGAATGGGAAAGGAGAAATGTTTAATATAGATAGAGATATTTAGTGATAGACCTCACTAGGTTGCAGAGAGTATGCAGTATTAAAATTGTAAATAACAAACCAAATATGTATGAATTAATTTAACAAATATAATGTATAAAACAGAGATGTCAAAAAATGAGTTTTGAGATATATTTCATTCATTTATTACGTGTATGGTCCTAGTTGTGAAAAAAAACGAAAAAATACTTGCTGTTTGTGTAATAAGGTGGCTTTGTTGTGAAATCTTATTTACCATGATTCATGTAGTGAAATGTGGTGAATGGCCGAATACCACAGTATTTAACTTTGCTTATATGGCGCATGAAAATAAGTGAACATTCCCGTAGAAATTTCAGCTTGAAAGAGGGCGCATTGAGAAAGTTAATACGCCCGATCACTGCTGGAATGCATTCGAAGTGCGGAGTCTTGCAATCCTGTTGCTGATGACCCGAAACACACTTCCCTGATCATTTGCTCTTATCAACGTGACATGTGGTGAGGCAACTGATTGCCAATATTTTTTGAGCTATTTCCTCTTCAAGTAATTGAGGTTTCCATTTTCATATTTGTGAAATATTTCTTTGCCATTTTATCATGATACTAATATTTTCAACAATTATTCAACGAAACACTTAGTGTATAAACATATTACTTTTGGGTTAGATTTTATTGAATTAAATGTACACTCATTATGTGAATATTTATATTGTCCAACCAATTAAGAAAAAAATTACAGGATAAAAATGCTTTTTAGGCCTTACGTCTGTCTTTGAAATACACTAGCACTTAATCCTACAAAGGATTTTCACCAAAACTGATATTCCTCAATTGATCTAGCCACTAGCCACGCGGCCTACTTGAAAAGTATTCCATTTATTTTTCAAATAAATATTTCAATGTTCTTGTATCTCAACTCAGATTGTTAGTTGTTGGCGACTCGTCCTTTAGTATCTTACTACGGGAGAGGTGTTACTAGAATTCTGAATCGAGGATTCAGAAATTCTTTCACAGATGCGAAGTTCTTCAAAATATCAGTAATTTCATGACTATTTAGTAAATTTCAGTTAGCTCTGCAAGTAGCCAGCTGCTCTTCGCATTCTAAACACGAAGTATAGAGATAACTGCGTAATGCTTCAGCGAAAAACAGCGGTGTTTGGCAAAAAATTGGTACTATTGTAGATCCCTGATTCTGAAAAAATGTACATATCTTGTAAAATCTTGTTCCTATATGTAGTAAATTACTTCCTATGTAACACGATTGTTAAAAAGAGGCTTTAAAAGGCAATTTTAAAAACATGAAATGTGTTGAATTTCTGTTAAAAATAAAACTATTTATTACAAAATTAGCTATTTTCTTACTTGATAGGCAAAAAGTTTTGGAATTCTAAAATGTATTTCTTCAGCTTCACACTTTTTACGTTTTCACTAAATATTTTCTGAAAGTCGGATAGTGTTTCAATCAGTGATGTAAAAATCATAAGAGTAAATTTTGTGGTTTTATCACTAAAAAATTACTTTTTTAATTCCCAAAAAATGTAGTATTTTTCTATCTTGACGATCGGGTAACCCTATATTTGCAATAACGTTGTGAAATGTGGAAGTGTGTCGTTCTGGGTGTATATGAGTTCGCGCGCGCGCGTGTGTGTGTGTGTGTGTGTGTGTGTGTGTGTATGTGTGTGCGCGCGCGCGCGCGCGAGCGTGCGTGTGTGTATGCGCGCTAGAGACCTGGCATATTTGGCCAGGGCTATTGTTTCTTTCAGGGCCAGTGACTAAAGACAGCGTTTTACTGGATTGTGGCCAAGTCACTTTCCAATTCCAGGTATCAAGTTGTGTCAGAAGGTGCTATTGAAAAAGAATAATTGGAAAGAAACAAAAGGATTAATAAACAAGGCACATGGCAATAAACTGACACATTTGTGGGTAAGTGTGGGTATTCTACCCTTAATATCACATTCTGTATGTTTGTGTGTCAAAGTTCTATAGATTTTGAGTGATGGATCATACGCATGTTAGGGAGAAGCCCAACGCTCATGCGGGAGGGAAATTGGGAAAGATGGAGAGGGAACGGTTACATTTGATCCCTGGCCCTTCGTTTAAGTTAATGTGCTTCAGTAACAGTCTGATATTGTTTGGAGAAAACTAATAAATGACTGATCAGAACAGGCAAATCTCTGCAAGAAGCAACTTCATTGCGATCATATGCACGACCGCATCAGCTTATATGCATTTTTAATATTTCTTTGATCAGTTTCAATACAAGAAATATTTTGTTATATTTACAAACAGTAAGAAACAAACATGCAAAACACCTGAAAGTTTCAAAAGAGCGACAATATTTATTATATTTTATAAAGAAATCGCAAGGCTTGTTAGGATTTAAGTAGGAAAAATTCTGCAAAAAATATAAATTACACAATCTTTATGCGTTTTTCAGAGTGAGGGTATTGTGTGTCACGTATCAAAACAAAAAAGTAGGGAGATGCCTCACTAGCCATTCTCGGCTCTCAAAAAAATACACACCACGATTCATCCATTTCCTCACACCTACGCACAAAGCAGATACTTCTTTTCTTCCCGACGATTGATTGATTAGTGATTCCGGGCGCATCACCTGCTAAGGTGTTTAGTCTCGTAGATGTAGGGCATATTTTGTTGTCTTTTTATTGTAGGAAGTGGCGGTGATCTTCCACCCATGATAGCGAGATCGAGGCCACTACCCGTCGACATCTGGTTTTTCCTCAACCAGGTATTTTCCACCAGTGGGGCACCGCCCCAGCTGGAACAAGCTCTAAGCTTCCGACTGACCTCCCGGCATGACGTGTAGTGTATTGGATGTAAGTGTGTGCACATAAGAGGATAGGATAGGGCAAGGAAGAGGAAGGAAATATCCTACACGATTCATGGACCGTTTGTTACAATACTGCTTCAGCAATCACCACATGATCGGGAAAAAATCGAAAAACTACCGACCAGGGCAACTGGATGGTAAAATTCTCCTCCAGACAACGGCTAAATTCGACTTCGCTATGTAGCTAATGACAAAACATTCTGTCTCGTAACCTGAACCATAATGACAAAACATCCGCCCTCATAACGTGAACCATATGCAATATCACACTGCAGTGTCATCAATTATTGCCCTTGCTACTGAAACCGGAAAGCACTCAACAACAAACACCAGAATCCATCCGTTTCCTCCCCCTACGCACTGAGGAGATACTTCTTCTCCACCCAACGAATATGCTGCTTTCTTCTCCCGTTGAAAACAAAGACGCGCATTTCGTAGAAAGTCTGTGCAGCGGCGCCGCCTCACTGGCCTTCCCGCCACGCGGCGCGACGCTGACGCAGGTGAAGGGAAAACACATGAAAACCGCCGCCCGCGCGCGCCGCGAAAGAAAAACGCCGCGGTAATTACTTCCGCAGGCGCTCGCGACCTCCACCTCCGCCCCGCCCCTATTTGCATATAAATACCGCGTTCCGCGCGTCCGCGCCCGCGCCAACCGGAAGACGAGCAGTACATCCGCGTGAAATTCAGAGCAGCCACCGCCCCCCCCCCTCGACTTCTTTCTGCCGCCACTGAACTTCGCGCGCGCGAAAACAAGCGACGGTAGTCATTTTCGTTTTGCGGAAGTTCCGGAAATTGTTTACTCCCGAGAAGATTTTTTTTTTTGCTTCGCATTGAATCTGCAACTGGAAAGAAATAAAAATATTTCAATGTCAGGCCAGAAAAGAAAGTATTAAGGAAAGTATTAAGGAAAGTAATATCTATAAAGTAGCATATATAGAGTTTGGAAGAACAACTACCCAAAACACAATTTAAAAAAACAATAATACTAAAAATATTTAGAACAACGCTTACAGTCCTTAATCCTGACGAGTACGAAGATACAAAGCAAAAGACCTTCGGTTTTTAAGCAAAAGAGTTTCGGGTTTTATGACCAGTAATGGAGATCGCTGAGACGATTCCATTATTTTGTCTGCACTCTAGTGTAGGGTAGAAAAGTAAAAATACGTTTACATAAAAAGTTTTGTAACAATATCACAATGTGTTGCGATAAATGTGAGTTGGAAAATGTGCTAAAAATAAAAAATGGCAGAGTTGCGGAGTCAGCAAACTCTACTACTCCGCAAATTACTTTATTTTAATTACATTCTTTGAAAGAAATCAACAGGAAGGAAAATTAAGGAAAGGTGATTAAACTTTCCGGAAAATTAAAAATATACCGTACTCTGTGAAAATTCGTTGCAGAGGAACAACTAGTATAAATAAAATAACGAAACCAAATTTAAATTAATTTTGAAATAAATATAAAATTAAAGAAGAAAATTAAATGTATGATTCATTTTGCATAAACCAATTTCTATTGTTGTTGTAAGGCACAGTCTCTCATGTTAGAAAGTAATTCCCCGTGATATTTTAATTCACTATCCAATTTTCTTCCGGGACAGTATAATCAACAAAAGACTCCAGAATCCGATTATTTCACCATTAGAAAAACGTATTAATTTCCTTATGCAGAAGAATGATACAAGATTAAGATACTTCCAGCACAGATCATTAATATCTGCACCTCGCAAATGTCGTAAGTACGTAATAGTGATGTAATTATTTCACACATATTATCTACAGTGCAAAAGACTTACACGTTTCATGTTTTCGCCTGAAATCTCTCTATCAAATTTCAAGACAACGTATTGTGACGTCGCATCATCATTCTTGTCCTAAGCAATTACCCTCATTCCGAAGGAGCTGTAAGTAAAATCCGATACAGAAGGGGCTTCAAAGAGATCGCGTCGCCTATCCATTCGCCCCCTCCCCCTCTCTGCCTGCACAGTGTCCCCCACGAACAAGGACTCCCCGCCCCCCTCTCGCCCCACGCGCCACCCTCGCTAATCTTAATTAATGTGTTCAAACTTCCATAAAATGTCATTAACGGAACGGAGACTTCGAGGGACGATGAGTGAGAGAAGGGCGTGTGAGAGAGAGAGAGAGGGAAGGAAGGAAGAGAGAGAGCGCGTACGGTGCGATATCCAATTCAATTAGGCAACTCTCCATCCACTCCCATCTGCGCCAGCCCTACCTGGCTGGGGAGACCCTCAGGATCAAGCGCTGTTAGCACGTGAATGAGCGAAATCGGGCTGAAAAATCTGCCTTTGTGAGGCTGCAGACTTGGCGGCGAAAACTCAGTCTGGAAGCAATGCGTTGACGGTAAATCTGCGATAAGCGTTGTGTTCTAAATTGCTACACTTTTAAGTTTAGTAATTTATCTCCGATAATCACATGAATTAATAATTGTGTCTCCAATTTTGTGACAGTGCTTAAAAAGTAACAATGTTTGGATGGTGAATGCTAATGGACAGTCTTAAAGAAAATATCGAACACGGGTTTGTTTATACTTGATTCATTAATGTTTCCGTTGCTATGGTGATTAGACCCGTTATATATTTTATTCCGAGAGGTGGCGGTGCCAACCCCACCCCCGCTGGGTGATGAGATCCGGCGCCGACCTTCGCGCCGATACGGCTTTGTCCAGGTATCTCCCCAGTGAGACAAGCTCTAATACTATGCTTTCGACTCGCCTCCCGGCGTGTGGTAGTGTAGTGCATATAAGATAATATGTGTATGTATGTGTCAGGGGAGAGGATAAGAGAAGGAAGAGGAAGAGAAGAAACTGGCCGCGGAGTCCTCGGCCAGTTTGTAACGTTCATGCTCCGACTTTCGCTTTGGGTCTTGCGAAGAAACCACGGAAATCTACCGATCAGATCAGGTGGCCGCTTGAAATTTTCTAAGAGACCGGCTGAGTTCGACCTAGCTACCTAGCTTGTGTCGAAAATCCGCTACCTAAGGACCTCTGATCTTCAGTCAGAGTCATTGCAAAAGTAACGGTGTATGTATGTGTCAGGGGAGAGGATAAGAGAAGGAAGAGCAAGAGAAGAAACTGGCCGCGGAGTCCTCGGCCAGTTTGTAACGTTCATGCTCCGACTTTTGCTTTGGGTCTTGCGAAGAAACCACGGAAATCTGCCGATCAGATCAGGTGGCCGCTTGAATTTTTCTCCAGAGAGCGGCTGAGTTCGACCTAGCTACCTAGCTTGTGTCGAAAATCCGCTACCTAAGGACCTCTGATCTTCAGTCAGAGTCATTGCAAAAGTAACGGTAATGCTGACTGTGCGCCAACTCAGCCGACTTTAGTTTTTAAGTTAAAATGTTAATGCAAATGAACTTTGTAACAATAAAAAAACATTTTTCAATTTGTTACATAGAGTAAGAAGAAATATTCAATCCAAGCCTAATTCGCATGTCTTATCAGAAATTGTAATACGGTGTAAAACTTCAGAAATTCATTAAAACCCGAGCAGCACATTTTCTCTACCTATATATGAGAATTTGAATATTTCATTTTAAGATTTGAGTGGGAGAGAATCAAAGTTAAATAAGTAGCAATTAACGAATTCAATATTTAAAGTTGTAATTTGAAATACATTATCATTCTCGAAAGTAAATGGAGAAATGTATGCTGTATTGTTTTAATTTTTTTCTACCATTTTTATTTAATAATGTTGAATTAAAATAATTTAAGATCTTGCTATTAAAAATTAGTGCAATTTGAATTTTTTATGGCATTACTTCAATAATATAACATTTTCTTTATTTTGAATAAGTGTGAGTCGTCGGAAAGGTTTACGCAGATGAGGTGACCACAAACAAAGCGGCTAAGAGATGTTTTACCGTCTATGCACAAATGTTTATACAAAATAACTGCTCTTCTTGTAAAGTTTAATACGCGTAATGAGGGTCTTTGATATTCGAATAATAGTAACGAAAATGTCTGTAATAAAATTTTGTATTATGTAAATTTATTCGCCTTTCATTTGGTTCTTTGGCCTGGTATTTGTTATAACAGATTCACCAAAGGACTAATTCAGGAGTGTCATTGCCTCCTTGGTAATTAGAAAGCTTTATATTTATATCAGGGTGACACAATTCAATGGGGAAAGATTTGTTCCCGTTTGTTTTGTTCATGGGTCATAACTCTTGTGAACGGTATTGACAAGAATGATAAATAGCGCTAAGTGATTAATGGAAATGCATTAAACGTTATATCACACTTAGCAAAAGCAAATGAGGGAGTTTACAATGTCCATTATATTTCTCTTCATTTCCACATTATTTATCACTTTAAAGCAAAGTAAATTATTACAGTTTTTGAGTGACACCAATTTCATTCCCCCTTAAATAAAGCAACATTCATTGAGACTTTAGATTTTTTAGAATGAAATTTACAAAAACTCTTAAAGGGCGGCAAGGCGGCGAAAATTATATGTGCTCCTCTCTGAATTATATTATAGATATTCCTAAATTGTTCCAATTGGCACTTATGCCATGAAAGCTTTCGAGGGCTAATCCAATCCTTTTGAAAAATACTTATACCTCACTGTCAATATACAATATAAAAAACCGACCTAGACACCTGTCCAAAATGAGTAGGATTGTTATTAACATATCACATTATCCTTGAATGTTTAAGTATCCAAAACTAAAAACACTCTTATCAAAAACGATATATATGGAATATTTAATTCAATTGAAGGTAACAAATCAATATTGATCTTTGTTAATATTGCTGGTCTTGATAAAATGATCTCAATTATTTTGTAAAAAATGTTATAATATTTCTGTTTGATATAATTTATAAAATGTATATCTAGTATATAATTTGTATTTAATAATTTCCAAGTTTCCGCCCTTTTCATGGCCTCGATTGAGATTTTTGCCTCGACCACCACGGTCTCGATAAAAAATCACAATCTCGACATAAAAAACGGAAACACACCCATAATATGAAAATAACTATTATGTACTCTTTTGAAACTACATACATTTTTGTCAGCCCGGTGGCCGAGATCGCTAAGGCAGTAGTGTCGTGGTGATCTCGGACCGAAGGGTCGCGGGTTCGAGTCCCGCCTCGGGCATGGTTGTATTTGTGTTCGTCCTTTCACCCCTTATCATCAATCACCATATCGTTTCATCCACATAGTTATCATACCGTTAACAGCAATAGTGGTCGCTAATGACCTAAGATGTTGATGCGACCTTAAATAACAAAAAAAAATGTTGTAATATATTTTAAAAACCCAAAAAGAATACATCAAAACAGCGTACATGTTAGATAATTCGGTGTGTTTAGCATTGTCCTTTTAAAAGTTAAAAATTGAAATGTGGAGTCTTTTCTGTGAAAGTGACCTTTGAGCTTTTCTGAAAATGCCAATTTGGAGGTAATTTTCAATGAAATCTTTTAATTTTTGACAAACATCACAAAATACCAATTTTAATAACTTTTACTAAGGAATTCAATTATGTATAAAAATGACGATAATGTAGTATTAACGACGTGGTACAAACAAGCAGAATTTTTGATTCCTGTAATGTTGAAAACTCTAAAAGAATACCTACCTCAAAATAGCATTTCTGAGATGTTATTTCGTGCATAAAGCTCTATCCATACAAAAAAGAAAAGTAAACATTTCAAAAGTCGTTTTAGGGAAAATTTTGTTTTTAAAATTGCCTTTTAAAGCCTCTTTTTAACAATCGTGTTACATAGGAAGTAATTTACTACATATAGGAACAAGATTTTACAAGATATGTACATTTTTTCAGAATCAGGGATCTACAATAGTACCAATTTTTTGCCAAACACCGCTGTTTTTCGCTGAAGCATTACGCAGTTATCTCTATACTTCGTGTTTAGAATGCGAAGAGCAGCTGGCTACTTGCAGAGCTAACTGAAATTTACTAAATAGTCATGAAATTACTGATATTTTGAAGAACTTCGCATCTGTGAAAGAATTTCTGAATCCTCGATTCAGAATTCTAGTAACACCTCTCCCGTAGTAAGATACTAAAGGACGAGTCGCCAACAACTAACAATCTGAGTTGAGATACAAGAACATTGAAATATTTATTTGAAAAATAAATAGAATACTTTTCAAGTAGGCCGCGTGGCTAGTGGCTAGATCAATTGAGGAATATCAGTTTTGGTGAAAATCCTTTGTAGGATTAAGTGCTAGTGTATTTCAAAGACAGACGTAAGGCCTAAAAAGCATTTTTATCCTGTAATTTTTTTCTTAATTGGTTGGACAATATAAATATTCACATAATGAGTGTACATTTAATTCAATAAAATCTAACCCAAAAGTAATGTTTATACACTAAGTGTTTCGTTGCATAATTGTTGAAAATATTAGTATCATGATAAAATGGCAAAGAAATATTTCACAAATATGAAAATGGAAACCTCAATTACTTGAAGAGGAAATAGCTCAAAAAATATTGGCAATCAGTTGCCTCACCACATGTCACGTTGATAAGAGCAAATGATCAGGGAAGTGTGTTTCGGGTCATCAGCAACAGGATTGCAAGACTCCGCACTTCGAATGCATTCCAGCAGTGATCGGGCGTATTAACTTTCTCAATGCGCCCTCTTTCAAGCTGAAATTTCTACGGGAATGTTCACTTATTTTCATGCGCCATATAAACAAAGTTAAATACTGTGGTATTCGGCCATTCACCACATTTCACTACATGAATCATGGTAAATAAGATTTCACAACAAAGCCACCTTATTACACAAACAGCAAGTATTTTTTCGTTTTTTTTCACAACTAGGACCATACACGTAATAAATGAATGAAATATATCTCAAAACTCATTTTTTGACATCTCTGTTTTATACATTATATTTGTTAAATTAATTCATACATATTTGGTTTGTTATTTACAATTTTAATACTGCATACTCTCTGCAACCTAGTGAGGTCTATCACTAAATATCTCTATCTATATTAAACATTTCTCCTTTCCCATTCCTATCCTGACGTCCTCGTATATTCTTGTAACTAATACCCAATCCGTATCTCTGCTTATTACCACCTCATTTTGTAAATTTTCTTCGTATCTCATACACGCAGATCTCATTTCAGTAGGTAGCCATACCTTGTATCTTACTCTTTACTTTTATTCGTCGTATCATGAAGTCTATTCGTCTAATTAAAGGTTCTATCTCATAAACCTTTCTCCCAAGACCTCTATTTTCTTTCTCTTTCCACCCCCTATAGACCTACTTTCCATAATAACACAGAACGAACAACACGAATAGTGTTGTATGTCTGTGAGATAAAGATTTAGTGCAGCCATAACATTATTGGTCATGTATGCAAACAAATATGTCATAAATATTTTTATTAATTTTTAATAAATTGTTTTACATAACCGTTACAAATAGAACGATAAAGTCAGCCAGTCTCGTATCACAGAGGCTTGGGGAGGTGCAATTCCTTAATCCGTTATCCTGATCGTTGACACTGTGGGTCTGTGTGAAATTTTTGTTTGCGTAATTGAAGTGACTTCCTACACCTGGAACAATGGTACAAGCACCAAGCAGAAGGTTTGGGCTACTACAGTTCGTGGAACAAGACCAAGTTGGGTTTAAGAGCTGCCTCGGATTAATGTTCAGAAATCACGAGGTTGCTCTGCACTGGAAACGGGACCGAGGGAGCGGTAGGCTCTTGATCTCTTAGCGGCCGATAGACGGCAACTGGAAAGAGGGAGAAGCAAAACGAAAACCTAGTCTAAAATGGGAACTAGTACGTTATGACTATGTCGTTTATTATCACCGCGAGGTATAGAGTATGCAAGTCATTCGGACTGAGTTTTACATATTTGCAACATCTGTCAGGGATGCAGAAATCGAATCAGTCATTAAATTCGGTAAGCTGGTGTTTAATGGAATTTCTCCTTTGGAATGTGACGCATTTGATTTGATAATGTGGGTTCAAGAAATTGAGTTTTATCTTCAAAAAATGTTCAATAGAGGAAGGATATGCTGATATCGTCCATCACTGCCTGTACACGGCAAGGCTGTTCACGTGTGCAGCGGCTTCTCGAATACATTTAAATCCAGGTGTATTATACATTTCGCGTGTACTTTTTATTGTGTGATGTAGTGTGTTGTTCAATTGTTTCTGTGGATTTAGATTTGTTCAACCACTTCAAAACCATTTTAAAGCTTAATCGGCAAATATTCGAAAATTCAAAAGCAAATTTAAACACTAGGAATTTGTATTTTACAATTAAAATCATCCTCTCTGAGTAAACACTTACACATCTTTTATGTTGGCCACAGACCCATTGACTTACCAACTTACCACATTCGTGTCCATTTTTAATCATCCAGAGAGACCTCAAAACATTTGTTTCTTCACCCATCCAATATAATAGTCTCTATTATTTCAGAGGCTTTCGTCATTGTCAATCATCTTTGTCACGAACCATTACTGTTCCAAACCGAAATAAATATTTTAGTGTAAAATGTATGTAAAATTAGTCTCTCCTCTTTTCTATCCTGTTGCATTAGGCTGTTGAAAACATCCGAAGACTAAGTTTACTATCTTCGAACGTGAAATCTACGTTTCTGTCATTTCTGGTTTCAAGTAACACATTCAATGTGAAGATTACATTATATCACCTTTAAATTGGTATGTTACATCATTAAACTTTCACGAAGATTTATAGATGCATACTCCTTTTCAAGCCGATGCGCCGTAACGAGTTGTGAAATAGCTATTTGACAATTTTTCTGGTGATTAAGGCACCAATAACACTGCAATAATAATGTCCTCCTAATGGGTAGATTATCAAATAAGTTGGCAGGTTTTACTAATCTCCTGAGCAATCTTCAAAACGCTATCTGATGTAGAAAACGTTTATTTAAGAAACTCATTTTCTGACGGTTCTCTATTGGTGGTGATGAATACGGACTGATTGAATTTAATTTTTTGCGAAGTCTTTCAGAGCAAATTTAGTAGTTGAAATTTCTATTTTTAAGATGAAATAAAAATGTAAAGCTTTCAATATTAAAAAATCAAAAATGGTACGTTAAATACAGAGTTCAAGGGGGTACGTTGGTAACACAGCTGTACCTAACTACGCGAGAACGTCTATGAGCGACGTGAAAAAAAGGACTTACTGAAATAGCGTCCGAGGCATCTGCATTTCAATATCGGGGCCGCCCAATATAAAACTATACTGTACAGCGTTCTTAAAAGTAACAAATCGCACGAGATTCAAATTTCGAGCATGTCTTTCACTGCGTCCTGAAGACATCATCAGAATAGAAAGTTTTCTTGTGAAGAACAGACACACCAACAGACAGTACATTTAATGTAGGGTAAAAGCACCAGTAGTGCATCTGAAGAAAGTTTTCCCAAAATTCTAAATTCGTTACGGGATACTCAATGGGTGATTAACATACCTCATTCTGGATTGATCCCTTGTCTAGAAAGAACTAACTTGCAATTTGTTCCACATTCTTTAATTTATTACGTTATTTCCAAACCTCTATAATCTTGATTTGTTATTGGCGTTTCTAAAATTTGCAAAATGATGGTAATGGTCAGATCTGAAGTAAGAAATAAATACTCAATATGACCTGAATTTGTTTGAAACATTGAGACCAAAAACGTATCACATCGTGTGACATTTCAGTGCCAATATTAACAAATGTTTGCAACTTATTATTTTTACATAAAAGAAGGGCATAGAATAAATCATTTTCTTTCTACACCTTGTCGCAAGAAGGCATGCGCCCCAAACTCCAAGTTTGAAGCAAATAGGAAGTCTGAAATTCTCATCTTTCAAATTTTGTACTTTTATTAACCTGTACTGACACAATCATCACTACTTGTGTGGTTGCCCTTCTGCTCTGTATGAATGATAAATTCTAAATCACTAACTCTAGATCACAATTTCTTGGCAATTACGTTTTGAATATGGGCATCCAAATTTTAAGATGTATTGTCAATGTGATAGTTATTGTAATGTGAGATATTTAACGAGTTTTTTTAGAATATGTGTTCTAGGATCGATATCACCTTTTTCTAATCAGAAAGGTCTGAAACATAGTATTTTTATAATTTTATTTCGTGAATTCATATACAATGCTTTATGTTTAAATTACACAGGCAATTTATTTTACCAGTACGGATAACTTATGATTTTGAAGTTATGATGACATCCATTGAATATGCAATGCAGCTAGCAAGAGATTTGTAATAAAAAATACCTCGGGATATTATGGGGGGATAACTACAATATACAAACTATAAATGAATCATTAAAATATGAAAAAAGTGCGCATTATCCATTCACTACACATAAAAAAGATCACACAACAATGAAACTATGACACGAAGAGTCTTTGACTAGTGGAGCAATTCCGCATGTATCACTGGCCCCCGCTGCAGTTGGCGAGGCGGTGATAGTAAGTGGTGGGCGCAGCTAGGTGTAGTCCTTGGGCACGGGCCGCACCTCCCACTGGCACTCCTTGCCGAGGAAGCACGCGTGGCAGATGTCGCACAGCACGCACTGCACCGCGCAGCCCTCGGTGTGCGGCAGCTGCTGCGCGCACGCCTTGCACGGCCCGCACTCCTGCTGGCATCCCCTGCGGCACACCAAGCACTCCGTTAGCCCTCGGGTTACACACACACGCCCACACGCTCTCAGCCCGTGCCCGCCTCGCACAGCTCACACTCCTGCAGGCATCCTCTGCGGCACACAGATGCACACCGTCAGCCCTCGCGTTACAAACACTTGGCGCGCGCACACACCCGCGCATACAACCGCGCCCTCTCACAAATACACATACACCCACCCATACACATACACCGACCCATACACCGACCCATACACATACACCGACCCATACACATACACCGACCCATACACATACACCGACCCATACACATACACCGACCCATACACATACACCGACCCATACACATACACCCACCCATACACCCACACATACACCCACACATACACCCACACATACACCCACACATACACCCACACATACACCCACACATACACCCACACATACACCCACACATACACCCACACATACACCCACACATACACCCACACATACACCCACACATACACCCCAATAATTTGTCTTAAATATTTATAAATAATAATTAAATATTGATGAAAACTTATTGGGAGTTCCAATCCAACGGGGGTACCATATATATGCGTAGTCTCCTAATCTATCAATCCTCTCTTTACTTCACACACTTGCAAACGAATTCAAAATAGTGAACGAAATTAAGATGGAGTGGATTGTAAAGTATGAAATGTGAAAATTACTATATTTGAGGAGCTTCGATTGATTCAAACAATAAGATCATAGCCGGTGAAGGCCTAGTTATAACATTTCGATACAGGAATGTGTTTAATGTTTCAGGTACTTATTCCATTTTTATGAGCTCGTCATCTTCTATTCAAGCGAACAATCTTCCTAATGTAGCCCTAAAATACGATGATTTTCTCAATTACCGGACGGAGTAAGCGGCAGCAAAAGTAAGCTATAGCAAAAGTATGCCAACAAAGACAAAACAATGTGCGACACCATAAGGGTTTCGCAAATGTTCATTGAAGTAATTTTTTATTATTGAAAGATTAAATTAAGGTTTTAGACAGCATCCTTTTCAATTTACTAATAGTTTCCATTGAACATCATTTTGCATCGCTAACATACAGCGCTGTATTTGCTAATCAACATTCATTTTGTAGGAACACCATGTAAAATTTTCTAAAAATAGTGAGGATTCACTACTCTTAGAGTTTTTGCTTTGCACCTTCAATCAAACACCTTCAAATGTCTGCGGCTCAACGTTCTTTTTGTGTGTTTGTAAACGGGATTGGGGGCGGTGGAGTGCATAGTTTCGCCCGATCACATTTATTCAGAAATATTAGCACTTCGATCCTGTGGATCAAACGAAACAAATTCACAATATTTTATCACCTGATCGAATATCAAGACAAAAATTACTTTCAAATATAACTTTTAAAATGAAATGTAACTACACTAACACGAGATCATACTAATAACCAAGGTTCATGATAAGGTGTGTTTTAGATTGAAATAAAAACATGTTTTACTGCAATTATCAATGAATAATATTTATTTTTAATTTATATTAAGTTATCGTTTGTTAAAACCTAGTTATATATGTTATTTTGTAGCATGTTATTTAACTGTAAACCTTCTTACCAATATCGACGACTTATTACAAAACTTTTTGCATAGTATATTTTAACATTAAGTGACACTACCACGTGAAGTAAAAGTCGACAAGGAATAGTGTAAATATCCTCAAACTAAATGTTTGTGTCAATTCATTGTATAATGAACTGGAATAAAATTGGTTTCCGGCTCGCCAACACATTTAAGGAAGACTTTTCCCGTGTTTATACTTTTCCTGAGTAGTCATCTACAGAATTTACGAGGTAAAAATCTTCGAGAGCACGAATCACTACGGTTGACTTCACTGGGGATATCCCTCTGGGATGAATCATATGTACTTGGGCGTCAACTCTTACTAGATTCCTTTTCTAGAACAAGCATGGTTTAGAAAGTAGCCTCTTTGAAGATCTTCGTTGTT
>BLKR01006197.1:0-62608 GCA_011170035.1 Teleogryllus occipitalis
ATTTCGTCTTGTTGCTTCTCCCCTGATTTACTCTCAATTTTTGAATTAGCTGAATTAGAATTTGCTGTTCTGCTATCCCTTCTTACCGTGTTTTATTTTTCCCATTTTTCGTGTAAATCCCATTCGTTGCCGCATTACTGCATCAGTTGTTAGGACTGATTTAAGACTTGTTATTATTATCCGCAATATAAATGTTAACCATTTGCAAATTTGTCGTTGATCTTTCAGTCCTACCTCCTTTGTCTGCTATCAGTTATCACTACCTGTCTAGTTTCCTTCTTCCCTTGAGTTCTCGCTCGCTCACTTGCTTATTCATAATTTTCTTCTTGTCTCATCCCGAAGTTTCTCTCCCTGGTGACTCGTCGGGCCGCTTCCGAGGAAGCGCGAGAAGTTTGCGGGACTCGAAGGGAGCGTAGTACGGTTCTTTCGCTCGCCCGCGCGAGCTGCACAGCTCTGCATTCCGGCTGGTGGGATCGACCGGGCAGCGACCCGCCGGACGTTTGCATTGTCACCGGAGTCTCTACGTCACTCTACCTAGTTCGCTACCACATTTTCTTCTTCTTCTTTTTATTATTTTATTATATTATTATATTATTATTATTATTTTATTATTATTTTATTATTATTTTATTATTATTTTATTATTATTATTATATTAATATTATTTTATTTTTATTATTTAGGAGAACTGGCATTTCGGTTTACTGCACTCATGAAATAATGAATGCCGATTGAATTAGATGATGCTGTTACGTGACACCTGTTACATGCCGTAGTACACCTTGACCTTCCACGTTATCACTAAATGGAAACGTCACTGCCCTGCGTGCTGAATTAGAAGTGGCAACTGTAACGCAGACCTATTGCGGCTGTTTTTTTTGCTCTATCCATATCATTCGCAATCACATACTAGCTAGACTTCATTTGGCTGATGATAAAATCCACCACGGCTGACAGAACTGCTTCAGATATTACTACCCCTGCACATTCTGTCAGAATCATTAGGAATGCGTCCAGCAATGTCATTACACCAGGACCAGTTATCACCACGCCATCATTTACTGTACAACAGTATCGCCGTTACTTTCGTGAGACGATTACTATCATATGCTGAGCTAGTATTCCTTCAACCTTTTAAGATAGTTCTCACTATTATGTTGACATACATCACCATTACCTTAGAACTCCCCCATGGCACTGATTCATCAGATTCGTTTCCCTACATAACAACAATACAGAAACTTCATTAAGGTAAATTGGAACGCTGGGTAATGGAAAATGGAAGGTAATATCCTGTGAATTGAGAAATGTTGGCTGCACGATGAGAATATTTACGTGGCATCCTGGGGTGTTAGAGTAAAATCCATCGATAATCTGAAGTATAAGTAGAGTTGTTTATTAGGTCCGTCTATGTAATCGGTGAAAATAAAGCATTTTGACTATTCATAATAAGGGATGATGAGAATTTACGACTGAATTGCACGTTAGGAACTGAAAAATATCTATTACGAATTTTGAAAATACGCACAAATGAACGGGAAACAAAGCAGTCTAGCCATGAGACAGGTGTTAATGGTTTCGTTAAATAGTCAAGAAGACTCGAAAAATATAAAAAAAATGAAATTTCGATTTTGACTGAAAAATACCAATATTTGATTATGTTTCATTGTTTACACACTGCTGAAAGTTGAAGGAAGTTGAAAGAAGATTCAATTTTAACTTATGCCGTTTCAGAACAGCCAATTTTCGTTGCTGCATGATCCCATTTTCCAAACACTCAACAGTAGTGTTATTACTGCGGCCGCTTGTTTTCTAATTAAAATCGATTCCTCGAGCATTTTGTTTCGTGTTTAGAGTGCAGTTGTGGATATTATAGAATTGCATTTGAGTATTATGAATTTGTTCAGTTCGTTATCAGTATAAATCGTATCACGAAACGTTTATCCGTTGAGTGTATATTTAATGCGAAGGTATTCATTGACCTAGTGACTATCACCTACCTTACTGCCAGCAGCCGTAGCTCACCGGAGTAACGCCTCTTTATTGCCTCTATATGCGCACATACCGTTCGCTCACATTGCATGCTCGTAAAGCAGCCCGCTTTCTTCTCGCTTGGGCGGTCTCGTCTGCTTCCGTCGCTCTCTGCCTCCATCCCCTTACACTCAGCTTCCGGGCGTCTCTTTCGTACGGCTGACCCGCGATGCAGCCTGTGGCCCCCGCACGCCTTCCCCCCAGGGTTAATGAACGAGCGCCGCCCTCACTTCCTGGAATTGCTCTACTTGACACGCGCTTACCGCCCGACAGATCGTTAGTTTTGATTTGTAGACTATTCGAAAGTGAGCGAATTAATTACGGTTGCAAGCTCGTTGTTGCGTTTGGATTCTGTTGAACTACTTCTTTATAGCGAGTCATCATGGGGTCTTTTATTAGATTACTTCCTTCACTAACAAATAATTTAAATTGTTCTCATTAGCATCAAGAAATGAAAAACGAACTTGTTTAAATACGTATTTGTAACCACAACATTGTATAATTTGACATTTATGATATTTTAAACAATGTAATGAACTAGTTGGGCCCATGTGAATATTCCGCGCTTTTAAATCATTGTTTTATATGTGAAAATAAGTCGGAAAATTTGAACAACGTGTATATTGTGCGTTACATTATATAGGTCCTGTATCCTGCGTGGTTTTGGGAAAATTTAAGCTATGCCCTTCCACGTACATCAGAGAAACCAATGGAGAGTTTATAGTAATCAGAAAACCCCCTGGCCTGCCCATAGGCATAACTCGAGATATTTATTCTGGAAGACGTCAGATCCTTTGTGTTCGGAATGCAAAGTAGACAAATTTCATTTGTCTCACGTGTCTTCAAATAATAATTCAGTCATATTACAACATAACTATAAAATATATACCATTTTCCCCAAATTGTACCATTTTACGAGCTACCAACATTACCGTTAATAAAATGAGCATATTAATTATTATGGCATTTTTTACTTTGGCATTATTTACAAAAGTGTAGAATAGTAATTTATAACTAAATGAACATTGGAAAATCTTACTGGGAGGGGGATGAATGGTGATTTCGTGTCCAATAAAACAAACCTAAATTTAATACAACACATTTAATTAAAATTAGGGTGATCATGAGGGCGAATATGAGCATGCAAATTAAATGCGTGATTACAGGGAGTTTACAATTTGTCAACTTTTGCGGCTTATTGAATTAACGGAGATCTGGTTGCGATTTCCTGCCGCAACAAATAGCATGCCGTCCTATTGACATTACTTCCAGTAGCAGGTTCCCCTTACTGGTAGTCTCGCGCGCGTTCTCCGCGAGGAAAAGAGAGGGCGGTGCCCCGACCAATAATCAGAGATAATGTTCTTACTGTCATATTATATAGATATTTCGCCCCGCGTCCAGCTGGGGAAAGAGTACGTGCCGCGTAAGAGCAGAGGTTTGTGGCTGGCTGACTCCTTTGGCAGCTGAACTACACAGCGGCCGGTTGGCGGTGTCCCGTTCCTGCGGCCTTCGGGGATTCGTCCTCTCGATCACACTGAGCGACGCGCGATCCCAGAACCCAGTGCAGCGGCGTGGCGGTGACCTGTCCGCAATCGTGACGAATCCCGGATACATGTCCCGGCGATGTCAATGTGGGAGTTCGCGCACAATGTACTGCGTACTGTTATTCTTATCGCGAAACATTTATCTTAAACTTCCGACCATAAAGGACTAAGAGAACTGCCGGTCTGCATCTAAGTAATGCCGAGACAGGAGCAAAGAAGTCATAGCGGCTCTCAGAAAGTTAATGTTCTCGAGGCGCTCATGAAAGAAGTTAGCGGTGTCTTCGAGGTTCTCACGAAAAGTAGCAAACACGTAGTAAGTGACCTCAGGCTCTCAAGACCCTAGAATCTTAGAGGCTCTGCCTCCGAAATCGCCAAGTCTCGGGCCCTCTCCTTCCGCATGCCTCCCACCCTCCCTTTGCTTTGAATGAACTTCAGAGAACATAGGCGAGAGTGATCTTGCACCAATGATTCCCAAGCTATGTTCCTTAAACAAATAGCCCTTGCAGTTTGGCAACAATCGATCCCCGCGCGATTCCTCCCCTGCGGTCATCGGAATACGACGCACTTGCACTCGCCAGTTTAAAAAGACTTTCTTCCACGCTGATAGATTGCGATTACCAACCCATTCGTCGCCTACCAGCCAACATGCAGTCTGCCCGTCTTCCGCCCAAGGTCCCTCCCGCTCTCGTTCGTGCTTTATAGTTGAAGAATCTTGCCCATCGTTCGCCCGCCGTGCAGCGGATACCTCTTTCCGGGCGCCCCTACTTGGCACTACCCTCCCTTCTCGCCAAGGTTTCCAGTGCACAGCACTTCACCGTGCACGTTCCCTTCTGCTCGTGACTTTGAATTGTGTAATTGTTTAGTGTTTCGGCCGTTTATATATAGACTCTCTCCCGAGCGAAATGTTTACCTTGCAGTATTCGAAAACATTTATTTGTGATGTCATTTAAATCTGAGCTGATTTATCGAGGGTAATTAGTTAATTATTAACAATTAGTTAATTATTGAGGATGTCCAGGGAGGAAACTACGGAACTTCGAACATATGATCGGGAGAGGTGGGTCAGTGCATCAACAACTGATGTCATTGCAGTGACTCTGACCGGGAGGTCCTAGTTTCGAATCCGGACACTTACAAGATTTTCAGTCATTGTCTGGAGTCGCCGCTTACAGCAGAGAATTCTAGCGGCCGGCTACTCTGATCGGTAGTTTTCCGTGGTTTCTCCGATCATCACCAGGTGAATGCTGGAGCAGTACCCTAACAAACGGGCCACGGACCGCGCGCGATCTTTCCTTCCTCTTCCTTGTCCTATCCTCATCTCTTACACACACACACACACACACACTTACACTAACATACTCTACACATACCGGGAGACAGGTCGGGGACATAAAAACGTGTCCCGACTGAGGCGGTGCCCCACTGGTGGGAGATACCTGTTTGGGGGAATTTCCGCTAGCGAACGGTAGGTCGGCGCCGGATCTCGCCATCCAGCGGGAGAAGATCACCGCTAACTCCCGAGGAAAAGCATGCACCACACTTACGGACTAATGACCTCAGTAGTTGACGTGTCCGGAATCACTAACAACCAACCTACCAATCGAATATAATCTCTTAAATCAATATGAAGCATATTTTGTCTAATAAACTCCTTCGATATTTCGAATGGCACAATTAGCTCTCAGAAGTTGAATTGAAAAAGGGATTTATATGCAAAATTTTGCATTTCAGAAACAAACACTCCAGAAACATGTAAATTGTTTATTATCAACAATAGAAATGACTATATTTGTTCACAAAGAAAAATTAACATAGAAAAAACAGAGGCCCCAATTTACACAATTCAGTTGCTTTTTATTTCTATGTTAATTTTTCTTTGTAAACAAATGTATTAATTTCTTTTGTAAATAATAACTGCAAATTTAGCATACCAAGTATTTTTTCAAACCAACTTTTGAGTGCTTATTGCGGATCAACCACTGGAAATATCGAAGGAGTTTATTAGACAAAATATGCTTAAAATTGACTTAAGAGCTTATGTTCAAAGTTTTATTGTTTCTTCTTTGCACATCCAATATAGTACGTTTCTTGTTGCTTCCCCTTCTTTGAAACCCTGACAGGCACCATATAAATTTCTTGTGTCTCTGCGAAAACTATGTCATTCCACAAGTCGTCGAATTGTTTTCTCTTTCCCATCAAACTAAATTGTGCTATTTATTATTGCCTGGTGAAGTGTTGCATCTTTATTGTAGAAATATTTACTTAGTATGTTCGCGATCAGTAACAGAATGAAAAACGAACAATTGCACAATCCTTGCAAAGAAAACGCTCAATTTGTTTCTCTATTCAAAATTCAAGTAGTATATCGCTTAGGGTAGGGATCACAGAATTTTGAAAACGTGCATAGAATTCACTTGTCCCCATAGCACGTCACACTCAGTTTTTAACTGTTTTTGACGTTAAATAAATAAATAAACAATGAATTACGGCTTTGTTAATAAAGTCAGTATGCTGTACCAATGGCTTATACACAATTTTTGTTCCGTGCGACTTCAATTCTTCTAAAGTATTTCAAATAACATGGAAATGGTTTAACACGGATTTAAAATTTATGTCGACAGATCCACCTAGCCAAACTCTCCAGTTCCTCAGTTGTCCAGACTCAGTTGTCGACAATTACCAAGTTCGTTACATGCACCAAGCAAAGAACGTAAAAAGCTTGGGGATGGGCTTTCTTTACCTTTCCCTAGAGTCGTTAGTTTAAAGTTCTTTTGAGAGCATTTCATCGAGAATTCTTGATGATTTTTATATTTCAAACTGCCAGCATCATTATTAGAGAAACAATCCAAGAAACCGGGAAATCGTTCTTCCAAGATAACTTCATATCTAATTGTTACAAAATGTGTCAGCTGAAGTATCTTTTGGGATTCTGAGAACGAGGAATGAGGACAAAACATTAGCGGGTTACTCATTTGTCGAAAATTCTATTGTTTCTCATTGCTTTCCACCATATTCTATGTTCCCTCGTTCTACAAAGCCGGAGGGTTCAAGAGAATAGAGAAATTTTGTGGCGGGCCGTGGGCAGTAACGTCAAGGTATAATTCACCATGAATTACGGCGTGTGCCCTATCGCAGTCCGCTTGTAATTTATGGTCAAGCAAAGGAGCAGAGGTTGCTTCAAGCGACCTGCCTCTTCGTTATGGGGAGCCGTTGAAACACCTTAAAACACTTCTTTACTTCATTTTAGGGCAGCGAAATACATTAACACACAAAGTGCGATACGAACTTAGAAGTGTTAGAATGTTATTTTCGCATTTTTTCGGAGGCAGGTCATAAATTGTTGCAAGAACTTCTGGAAATATCTCGTGCGCGGGAACCTGGTAAACTGGGCAAGCCAGTGTAATTACCGTCTCCTTCGTAGGTCTCATCAATTTTTAACCGATTTTTTTCTGATATTTAAATCCTTATATTCTTTGAACTTCAAGTCAATAGAACCCGAATTTTTATGCAGCCTAAATAATGCCTAAAATATGCCGTATAATATCCGCGCTAAATCTTTAAAATATGCAGTATAAAATTTACAAGGAAGTAAATGTTTATTACTAGAATGCAATCCAAAATAGTTGTAGAAAAATTTGAACCGTGTTACGACGGTATTGCCTCTTTGAAACATGAACAAAAGAATCATCGGTAGAAAAAAATGTTTTGTAAATAATTTTTGGTAGGCCTTACTGACGACAATCGTGAACATGGTAGGGTGATCCCCACGCTTAAGCGCTCGCTTGCTGGAAAAGCATTCCAGACATCTGTAAACCATGGTTTATCACCGGTTTATATTTATTTCCAGTCCGAGACACTGTGAGTGACGACCAGTCCACCCTTTCAGCCTTACCATTGTTCTCGTACGTCGTGCATGGGAAATACACTAGATCTGCATCGTTGGCTACACTTTTGAGCCTAAAAGGATATTCACTTCTGTATGGTGTGAATGGTGATCTGTTCCATTAACCACGATAAGTATAAATCATAATTCATCAATTTCATGACGCGTGATTTTAATAAATTATTACCATTTTTGCCTTATTTTTTCAAACGTTACGCTGAATATGCAGAAATATGAAGCGACCGTAAAATATGGCAAAATATACAAGAATATGCTAAATAAAAATTCATTAGGAATGCTCTAAATGAGCAGATTTGTAAAGATATGTGGTCACTTTCCAAGTAAGTATTTGCAAAAAATGTGCATTTGGTTACAAATTCGGGCTGTAAACATCAATAATCAGATGCTCACTAGGAGTTAAAAAGCATTGTCAAAAACGAAGCAGTTATTTCATATTCCATCTTTACGATTAAAATCTCAGGTGTAAAGTTTGTGAAGATGATTTCGCAGAGTCTAATTTGTGATATGTGAGCGTTACAGACGTAATTCTTTATTCTCTCACATGTTCTTTTATTGGGACACTTTCCTGTGAATATCGCATCAAATGCACAAATGCACTAAATTACGCAGCAAATGACGCCAATCGATCAAACACTTCGCAGCTGGTTGAGTTATTACAGCATCGCAGAAACAGATTCTTTAGCTCTTTACCGAATCTTCTAATCTGAATTCGGTTTCAAAATTTTATTGTTTTTTAACGTATTAATGTTGCCATTAATGCCTTCCCGTGCATTATATTACGATTATATTAAACGCGCAATGGAATTCAATAAAATCATTGGAATATATTTAATCATGTCACATTATTGGAAAGCGCTGTGCGAACATAATATATGGTACGGCTAATGTCCGAATTTGGCTAATTCACGGATTACCTTGTTGATGATCCCATTTTTCAATATGGGTGGAAAAAATATTTCGGACTTGAGACCAATTTTCCTTACCCTTGTAGCCCTTATTTTGAACCTATTTTCGGACGCCGTTAACATGTATATAAATTGTATCTCGCCTTTGGAAACTAAGACTAACATTTTGCGCCACCATCTCCACAGTTTCTTTAAGTACCTTCTAATCCGCTCTGCATCGCGTCTCCGGAGAGCCCAACTTGGACACAGCACCGGATTAAACCACCTTCGGACTGTCGCCGCCCCGGGCGCACCAACGCGGATGGCACGACGGCGCGCCGCGGAGCGCCACTTCACATCGTGCACACAGGCCGAGGCTCTCGGACGGCCCGGCCCGGCCCGGCCCGGCCCGGCCCGGCCCGGCCCGGCCCGGCCCGGCCCGGCTCCGGTCTCGGCCCGGCCCGGCCCGACCCGGACCTGGCGCCTGGCCCGGTTCGGCTCCGGGCCTGGTCTGGCCCGGCTCCGGGTCTCGGTCTGATTCGACTCCGATCTCGATTCCGATTCGGACCTGACCTGACCCGACCTCGACCTGACCTGACCTGACCTGACCTGACCTGACCTTGACCTGACCTGACCCTGACTCCGACCTGGGATCTGACCTGACCTGGTCTGACTCCGATTCCTGACCTGACCTGACCTGACCTGACCTGACCTGACCTGACCTGACCTGACCTGACCTGACCTGACCTGACCTGACCTGGATCTGACCTGACCCTGACCTGACCTGACCTGACCTGACCTGACCTGACCTGACCTGACCTGACCCGACCTGGACCTGACCTGACCTGACCTGACCTGGATCTGACCTGACCTGACCTGGACCTTGACCTGACCTGACCTGACCTGACCTGACCCGACTGACCTGGACCTGACCTGACCTGACCTGACCTGATCTGACCTCGACCTGACCTGACCCGACCCGGACCTGACCTGACCTGACCCGACCTGACCCGGACTCCACCCGACCCGACCCGACCCGACCCGACCGCTGCGGCATGGGCCTTCTAAAACCACCGCTTTACAGCATGCCCCAGCCCGCGCGGCCTCCGCGGCGCCGCTGATGGCTCACTGCGTATTTTCGCGACTCGCCTCCCGCCTACTCGGGATTTTCTGTCCTTGCTGATCTGTCTCCCCTTCACCTCTCCCTCTCCACCCTTCGTTACTCTGTGCCCTCTTCACCATCGCCTTCTATTGTGCGCCCTTGTATTTTAACTCTAATAAGAATAGTCTTTAGTTTAAGTAAAAAACAACAATTCTTTAAATCGCCAACGTTTCAACTTTTATTAATCCCTCCTCAAGGATATAATACAAAAATTACAATTTTGTGTTTCTACCAAATTTAGTTGTTAGCCGTAAATCCTCTATGCAGCAATTAATATTTTCACATTTGTAATCTGTATAAAATGACTTCAATTTCCCTCTCGTGCGACCCATTTCTTTTCCCACTATCTCCGTTAATCCCTGTCTCCAATCGTTTCCCCAAGTTGCCGGCCATATTCTTTCGCTCTAACCGTTTCCAATCTTACCACTTTTCTGTTTCCCACCACCCTTTCTATTCATCCATTTGCACTACTCGCGGCTGTATTTGATTCTTTTCCATGTAGCTCTGTCCAATACTAAATTGTACGTTACTTCGTGCCTCTTATCTACTTCAGTTCCTTCAATCGGTCACCGCCCTTTTTCCACGAAACCTTTTCCTTTTGCCTCATTGCCGCATTTTTCGTCCCTGTCAGCTTCCGCTCGAAATCTGACGACAGCCCTTCCCCCAAATCGGTTAGCTATCTGTTCTCGTCCCCTGCTACTTCTCTCCACGACGTCCTGCTTCCATTTCGACTCCCCCTCCTCCCTCGTAGTGGAGTTCAGGTCCGCTACCCGGCGCTCTTCTGTCCGCTCCGCGGAGGGCCCGTTGGATAAATGACCAATGATGTGTGTTGGCTGATGCCCAGTTGTTTCTCCGCGGACTTCGGCGCCGCGCAGTCGTTCGTAGTGGAGCTGTGCCATGAAATTTCAACCGTCGCGCTGCGGAGACGGGGAACGAGGTCACCGCACTACTGTGCGGGCCGTAGAGAATCGAACGTGATCTGTCACCCACGAGTGAAACAAAGGACTTTTTTTTTCGAAACGCGTTGCGCAACCGGAATAGATTTTTTAAATGTCTGGAGCAGAACCGATTCTTCTTCGGTGATCATTTTCTATACCTGTTGCGGCAATTATTTCGCTATTTCGTCCGTCATTAACCTTCGGAAGTGAGTGACATTTGTGCAAGTAAAACTAAACTGAGTTATTCTCACTGTAAATAGAATACACCTACTTAACGTAATGTGATACGAATATTGCAGACTTCTGCCTGTTATTTCAGGGGTGTCAGAAATAAATAAAAATCCGAGTTGGCCTAGTATATCTCTAGGGTAAAATGAAATTCTAAAATGTACTGTAAATAATGGGTGACGAAAATATCCTGTGTGGTATGTGTTTTGAGAAATCTTGCATCGCCGGCTGTTAAGAAAAGAACATAGTTGATTTTGCTCGGAATCTTTCGAAAGCCCACGGTCTTCAGAGCCTTCGAAGCGTGCGTTCTGGGACAGTGGTTTACGTATCGCCCAAGCCGCCCGGCATTCAAGTCAGAGTTATTGCGAGTAAGTTCCCGCGCTGTTTGACGGGGAGCATTTTTCAGTGGCCCGCGCCACGCCCCTAGGACGCATTTGCGCGGATTTATGCGTCGCCGCCGCAACGGTCTCCTGCCCCACCCGCTATTCCCCTCCCCATCTCACCAATCCTCACCAAGCCCGCCCTCGTTCTACCCGTCCCCACCATACTCTCCCTGCCCCGCTTCTCCCCGCAGCGCAACGTTCCTACACGTCACGTCACGCCACGCGGCCCGTTTCCGTCTTTTTCCGCGACATCCAGCACCGCATTTGCCATGACTTGACATCCCCTGCCATGACTTGACACGCCCCGCCACGCCCTCGCGGGCGCCGCCATCCCGTTCGCTTTCTTCCACTGCTTCCGCTTCTAGCACGCATGCCCCTCGCGTCTTCTCACCTCCTTTCCTCCATTTGCTTGTGTACTAGCGCTCTCGTATGCTTAATAATTTGCAGGCTGGGAAGACCGTCTTTTCAAAAGAATTTGTTTTCTGCTCTGGAATATATTTTAATACTTCAGGTTTTCGTATTTGGTGGGTAAATAATTTAAGTTGTTTAATAATTAGACGGGTGTATTAAAATATCAATGTCCATCGTTTGTTAAGTTCTTTAAGTGACTCGATGATGATAGGGAACCGAGGAATGTTCTTAATAGATAAAAATTTGAATCCGTTCCAATCTTCTTCCCTATATGTTATCCCATTTCTATATATCCCCTTCCACATTTTCAAATTCCGCTTGAATACGATTCTGTCATAGTGAAGGGAAATTCTGTCGAGCCTTCTGAGGTTTAGAATAGTCTTGCTGGTCATCGGGAGCAAACATTGACTGCAAAACGGGGAAAATCGTTAAATAACAGAAATCAGTTCCCTGACCACAAAAACGTCAGGACCATCGTACTACTGGATTTCCTTTTTATTTAAAGAGGAAAGAAACCACACACACATAAGGAGAAGAGATGACAAAAAAATTAAAGTTTATGGCCTAGTGATATTCTTTCAAATTTCTCTTTCTTCCCGGTCATTCTCATTTCCTTCATGTTATCCGACTTTTCTTTCAACTACATCACTTGTACCACAGAGCAAAGTGCGTTAATATCTTTCATCTCTGCTTCTACATAACCCTCGTCTCCTCCGTCGTCCTTTTTTTCACCTCGTCTCCTCCGTCGTACTCTTTTTCACCTCGTCTCCTCCGTCGTCCTCTAGATGCCTGCCGTCCTCGTCCCGCCTTCTCACCGCCTCGTTGCTGCCGCCGCCGCCGCCTATGCCGTGCCGTTACCTGCGTCACTTCCATCTGGCGCGCTTTCGGAGTCGCCACTACCGCCTCCGCCATTGCCCTCGCTATCCTCGCCCCACCCCTCCAACGCTATCGCTCCCATCGACCCCGCCGCCCGCCACCACTCTCGCTTCACTATCTCCGTCCGCACAACCATCCCCCTTAACCCCGCCAACCCCGCTGCCTCCACCCACCACCTACCACCATCCACCATTCACCTAGCCATTCCCGCCACCGCCGTCGTCGGTACCACCATCACTGCCAACAGCGCCACCATCACCATCTCCACTTCCGGCACCGGCACCACCCGCTGTTGCGCCGCCTCGTCCGGCGCTTTTATGAGCGCTTAGCGGCGGCTGCAGAGAATGCGTAAATTCATCAGGGCCAGGCCACCGCAGCGCGGCCGCCTTCGTCGCTGGCGGTTCGTTATCCTTATCCCGCGCGCCCCCGCGGCGCCGTGCCCGCTCCTCCCCGCCTCGCCCTAACCCCCTCCCCCGCCGGCGCCCTGTTCTACCCCGCTTCTCTCCGCCCCGCCCCGAACCCGCCACTCCCTTCTCTACGCGCCCCCGCGCCCCGCCGGGCTTCATGAATCCTTCTGCGTCGTGCGCGTCCCTGTTATGAATCTCCCTCGCGGCCTTGGCTCTCTTCCGCTTCCCCTCTGCGGCGCATCCCAGCTTTAGTTTGTACTGCCGACTCTTATGAGCTTTCCGTCCAAGGAAACAAACACCTCGTCTCAGTATTTCAAACTCCGCATTCGACCCTTCTTAAGATTCTTTTGCATTATAGGAATGTTCTTTTTATTATTACAGTGTATAAAATATTAGTAGAAATATATTTAACGAAATATTATTTATTTGTCTACAATGAACTTAGTTGTCAATGACGTGATTGACTTAGATTTTGGAAGATGTATCATATTGCCGAATGGTCATTTTTACTCACTTTGCAACTTCGAAAAGACAATCTGATTGTTCTGCTTTACTTCCTTACTCGAGTTCATTGGATTGGACTGCATTAGATTATTCGTAATTCGTGATATTGGTAAGTCGTATCGCAGTAGTTATGGGTGGAAGTGTCAAATTATCGCATCACCGACGTCCACTTTCAGCATACACTACAAATAACAACGGGCGCCGTGTGGACATTCTTAGATGGCTCCATGTGGCTGGATGGGTCGAAGGAACAGTACAGACATTGTGTTTGAACACGGTTAAAAACATTGTTCATGTCACGGTGAGGAACCACGATGCGTGACACGTCTGAATTTATTAACACTATATTTCATTTTCAGTTGGTTTCGATTTTACTCTCATTCGTTATAGTTCTCTTTATATTCCTTGGCTTTTGGCGCCGAATCAGTTTCTCTGTAATTTACCTTCCTTTCCTTCCTCACATCCACACGTTTGCAATGTACAAAAAGTTAAATTCTTTACAATTCTCTCTCTCTCTCTCTCTCTCTCTCTCTCTCTCGTATTTCTCCTCTTTTTGCCGATGTCACTTCGTACCTTTTCTTCCTTCCTTCTGCTAACCTCTTGCCCGTTTCTACTTTTCCTAAATTTTCCCACGTTTCTTTTCCCTTCTTTTTTCTTGTCTCATATATCTTTTCTAAGTCCACGTCCGTGCTTTGTCACTTCATCTTCTCTACATTCCCATTCCGTTCCTCGTCCGCACAATCCCTTTCTCGCCATTTGATAGGTCATTTACATTTTCCGCTTAAAGACGCATTGCTCTCGCCCGAACTCATTCTCTGCCCCCAATTTCGTTCTTACGCTGGCCGCGTGGACATAGCGCGCCTTCAACCGACCGCCCCTCATCCGCACCACCACGCCCTCCATGCCTGCCCCGTCCTGCCTCGCCCGTCTCGCCCGTCTCGCCCGTCTCGCCCGTCTCGCCCGTCTCGCCCGTCTCTCCCGTCTCTCCCGTCTCTCCCGTCTCTCCCGTCTCTCCCGTCTCTCCCGTCTCTCCCGTCTCGCCCGTCTCGCCCGTCTCGCCCGTCTCGCCCGTCTCGCCCGTCTCGCCCGTCTCGCCCGTCTCGCCCGTCTCGCCCGTCTCGCCCGTCTCGCCCGTCTCGCCCGTCTCGCCCGTCTCGCCCGTCTCGCCCGTCTCGCCCGTCTCGCCCGTCTCGCCCGGCTCGCCCGTCTCGCCCGTCTCGCCCGTCTCGCCCGTCTCGCCCGTCTCGCCCGTCTCGCCCGTCTCGCCCGTCTCGCCCGTCTCGCCCGTCTCGCCCGTCTCGCCTGTCTCGCCTGTCTCGCCTGTCTCGCCCGTCTCGCCGTCTCGCCTGTCTCGCCCGTCTGCCCGTCTCGCCCGTCTCGCCCGTCTCGCCTGCCTCGCCTGTCTCCCTGCCTGTCTCGCCCGTCTTCGCCCGTCTCGCCCGTCTCGCCCGTCTCGCCTCGGTCTCGCCTGTCTCCGTCTCGCCCGTTCGCCTGTCTTCGCCTGTCTCGCCCGTCTCGCCTGTCTCGCCTGTCTCGCCTGTCTCGGCCCGTCTCGCCCGTCTCGCCCGTTCCGCCCGTCTCGCCCGTCTCGCCTGTCTCGCCTGCCTCGCCTGCTTCGCCCGTCTCGCCCGCTGCCCGTCTCGCCCGTCTCGCCCGTCTCGCCCGTCTCGCCCGTCCCGCCCGTCCCGCCCGTCTCGCCCGTCTCGCCCGTCCACCGTCTCTCGGCCTGTCTCGCCTTCGTCTCAGCCTGTCCTGCCTGTCCTGGCTTCGTCCTGCTTGCCCCTGCCCAGCGCCTCCGCCTGTCCCGCCCAGCCCCACCCCTGCCCCACCCCGCCCCCGGCCCGCCCAGCCCAGCCCAGCCCAGCAGCACAGCCCAGCCCATCCCTGCCCCAGTCTCCCTGCCTGGCGGTCTCGCTCCCGCCCGCCCGCTCTGCCCGTCCGCCCGCTCTGCCCGTCCGCCCGCTCTGCCCGCCCGCCCACTCTGCCCGCCCGCACGCTCTGCCCGCCCGTCCGCTCTGCCCGCCGGCCCGCTCTGCCCGCCCGCTCTGCCCGCCCGCTCTGCTCGCCCGCTCTGCTCGCCCGCTCTGCTCGCCCGCTCTGCTCGCCCGCTCTGCTCGCCCGCTCTGCTCGCCCGCTCTGCTCGCCCGCTCTGCTCGCCCGCTCTGCTCGCCCGCTCTGCTCGCCCGTTCTGCTCGCCCGCTCTGCTCGGAGTGTCGTGCACCCCGCTGGGCTGATTCCACAGCGGGACGCGCTCGAGCAACGCGCAATCACACCTCCCAGTGCACCCAATAAGCACTCAGGTCTTGAATGGTTTGCCGTCGTGGAAATGAGCATTAAAAAAAGAGAATTACTTCCATATGAATTACTAAGTCATTTCGAAACTAAAAACCTTCTTGCTTTATGTGACGGTGTCGTGAGTTGTTGTGCTTAGCATGTCTTTTGAGAGAGAATAGGCTAGTATGTTATAGTTATTAATGTCATTAGGCCGACAAACAGCAAATAACGGACGCGGTTGAAGTTTGTACTCTTGAGACGATAGGCTACGTTAATAATCGAGTCTGTTATTTGTGTTATCGACCATGTGTTGTTCGATACATTTCATAATACCATTTTCTTATAAAAAATATCGTATGAACAAGAAACACCAGTTCTCGGAATAAGTGTTCTCATACACAATATTTGGTTGTAATCTCATAAGCGATATGCAATTTGTTTCGAATGTTCTTAACGTTCGTCGAACAGTTAGTGGTTTTTCATTTCTGTGGTTGCGTAAGTAAAAAAGTAAAACTTTACCAGTAATTGTAAAAATATCAATGTTATAACATACTTTATCTTAGGTACAAAGTATCATGATTTAGATTAAAATGTGTTTGGTTATAAACACAATGTCACGTTAATGTGATTCAAAATTAAAGGTTGCTCGGATTATACAAAACGTTTACCTCCTGGCTTTAATAATGTCTTGAGATACTAAGTGAGAAAACAATGACACCTCAGAACCACTGACTCTTCATTCAGTATGTAGACCTCAT
Source organism: Teleogryllus occipitalis (assembly GCA_011170035.1). Classification (NCBI taxonomy): domain Eukaryota; kingdom Metazoa; phylum Arthropoda; class Insecta; order Orthoptera; family Gryllidae; genus Teleogryllus; species Teleogryllus occipitalis. The sequence goes on from BLKR01006197.1 coordinate 16,305, forward strand.
CATTTTCAGCTTTTGGTGTAATCAATCAGATCTCGCACTTATGAATATCTTATTTTATTAACACGATATCTTGTTGTTTTTGTGTAACGTGTTCGACTCATAAATGCCATTGATACTGTCATCATTCATTTGAATTACTGCAAATATATGAATTTCATTTCTTAGATTCTGCTGTTAGGTTGATATTGCTCTTCAATTCTACTATACATATGCACTCCCATGTCATAATTCATCTATTCGTTGTGCTATAATAGTACTATTTCATGGCCTGTTATGGGTCATTATAATACATTCTGATAAAACTGTTATTTTTTCATTCAGTTGTAGTTTCGATTTATAGATGTGTTGTTATCGCCTGCTCCGGCCGGCGAGCGCCTGTAGTCGCTGCGGGCTTAACTGAATGCACAAGCGCCCGGGGAATGCCCGGCCCTTCCCCCTTCCTCCTTCCCTTACGTAAGGAATCTTATTCGCATTCAGGATCTCTCGTTCAGCGGTTCGGCACCGTTAGGAGGCGAAGCCAACCGTTGTGCAATTTATGCGCAAGAGGAAGTTCTCGATTTCCAAGTAAGGACCTCGGTTGGCGATGTTTTGGTTCGGAACCTCGTTTCCCGTGCCTTGCTGCCGTGTACTTCTTTCGTTCTGACAGTGAGACGAGTGTTGTGAAGTAGCAGTAGTGCTTGCTTCTAAATGCTAAAAGTGCTTGCTACCTAATGAGTTCCTGGCGTATCGATCATAAATATTTATTCCGTAAGAAATAATATTTCGCTTTGCTTTCACATAACTTCTTTAAAAAAATAGAACTTTTAACTTCTAGTTGTTTGGCATGTGGATAATTCCCATTTAAATGTCCTCTTTTCATTCCGTAGGTTATTTAAGAGCCAATTTGTTAAGATAATGAAGAGGGAGAAAATGGCCGTATACTTTAAAGAACTGCAGATTTCTAACCTCTTAGGTAGCGTAAGCTGACATACGGTGATGAGAATATAAAGCAATTGTGTTGAAAACGCATGAGTGTTGCTGCGCATGGGCTGTTCCGCCCACTATGTGGGAATAAGCTAATATAAATATTAATGAGGGAAAGGACTGTATGTGCGTAGGTTAATAATAATAATAATAATAATAATAATAATAATAATAATAATAATAATAATAATAATGTAGACCCGGAAGATATTGTGGGTTGCTAAATTATAAGAAACAAATCTGTTGAATTTTTAAAGTTAACAAATATCTCTTCAATTTATAAGTTCGTAAATTTATAAAATTTGTGCATATGTTTATTTTTTTCTGATACGTTTTTTGCTTGTTATTGCCTTCGATATACACTGCGGATCTTACCTGGATCGGGAAGATCGTGGTTACGAGTGAAATATGAGAAAAGTTGGATGATGGTATATGTTTTCTTATGAAGAGAATTATGGGAGGGAAACATGTAAAGACAAACCGAGCCAAATTAATATCCAGATATTTAGTAAATACGTAAACCTGAATCAATAAAATTAGGTAAAAAATAAAATCATCTATAAACTACTCACGGTCCAAGCCCTCAGGCTTTTTCTCGCCGCACGATCATTAGAACCATTATAACGGCCATGGTGCATAAATAAATATTAATGTAGCATTATGACATTATATTGTTTATTTTTGTAAATTTGATTATTAGGCAAGTGCTCAGGCTTTGATAAAAATACCTGTATGACACGAAATGTTGCAGAAAGCTATGAATAAAATAATAAGTTTATTTATGACCATCAGCGGTCAGAAATGTTTAATAATTGTATGAGAAGATTTCAAAGTTGTAACTTCTTGAATTCATATGAAATTCTACAGCATTCTACATTCGTATGATTTGGACAGACAACTTACAAGTTCACTACCGTTACCAGAAAAACACGGATTACGTATGACCACTGTCAATAGCTCATGTTTTAACAATTACCTAAATCAATTCCGTGGCTAGAGTTTTAAGATTCTGAGCGAAACATGTCACATTCATCATCAATTGAAGTTCCGTTTCAAATTCTGAAATAGTGAGACGTCATTTGTTTTTAAATGTTCAACTAATCGTTTTATTTTCTTCGGAAATGCATTTACTACTTTACGTATACCCCCCTCCCAGAAAAAATCGCCCTTGGATCCGTCTCTTCTGGAGTTATTGTGAGCTAGGCCCAAAAGAATTTAGAAGCCGACAAAAGATCATCATGTCCACTGTCATTCGGAGGACAAAAACATCTGTAAACTGCTTGTCTGTAAAAGTGGGTTAATGAGTGAGTGCTCTTGATCTCCGAGAGACAGATATGTCTTTGTAAAATCTATTGTGCGTATAAATATGTATAGTTGATTTTAAATATACAATTACCATGGAGAATAACTGACACTGGGAACTTGTGCAGAAAATAATCTATATGTGGTTTCATAATGTGTGCAGAGGGAGGGGCAAGGGAGGAGGTAGCCTCGTAAACATTTTTGAAAGGGGCACCAGTGCTGTACATGACAAAATAGTTTTTGTCCGTAAGTATTTTCAATCCCTCATTTTCCCTTGTAGTAAACTGACAATTAGGGGCAGAAAATAATTTTTTAAAATTATTTCTTTTATGTTGATTTTCAAACAGCTGAGTTCATTAGTGACCACTATTATTTTATGCAGAATTAACAACTTTTTGAAAATTGTAATAAACATAGAATAATTAATTGCAATAATTTTCACAATTTAAATTAGTCAAACCCAAGAAGGTAGGAAATTTGTAATACATCATGTGGGGAAGAGGCTCCATGTCAGGCAACCCCGTTAATAGTTCAACATAAAACCATTTATATCTGTCAATGATAAATACTGAAGTTACAATTTAATACTCTTTGTAGCACATTTTTTATTTAATAGTAAAATGGCATAATAGTAAAAGGGGCCCAGAAATGTAGTTGGTCCCCCGTGTTGTTTTAGACTGCACCTATGATAAGAATCAAAGTATACTCTGATGGCCGAACCATTCTAGTAGTTACTCTTTCGATATGACCCTATTTTTCACTATTATTACGTGGATAACCGTTTTCCCATCTTTGTGAGATTTCATAGTGTCTCATGAAACATTAATTCATGTGTCCACAATTGCGACTATGGATCACGTGTCGATGAAGATGCGTCACATGTGGTGAAGGAAACACACTTCGTCACTCGCGTGCTACCTGGATATCAATAGCTACCGTCTACAATGAAAACCGCCTTTTGTTCCTTCGGTGCCATCTCCCAAATACAGAAGTAAAGCGGGCCTTCGGAAACCTGCATACGTGTTCCATTCGCCCGCTGAATGGGAGCATTAGTGTGGTGAGCGACTTATCGATTCGCGCGTAGAGAAAGGGAAGTCGCGACCCCCCCTGCATGTCGCAGCCGTTCGTTTATCGACACGGCACAGCTGCGGGCGACCCCCGCTTATCGAGTTATCGGCTTCGTTAAGAGAGTGGGCGTTCGTCATTACTCTTGATTTTCACTTCGGTAAGCAGCGCGGTCGGCGGGGGCGTTTCGCGCGCTGGCAGTCCACATTGACCTGCCCCGGGGCGACTCATTGGGGAGAGCGGCGCATTTTTGCACCGCTGTGGTACTGCGCCGTTGCTTCAAAAGTGACATGAATAATAAACGTGATTTTTGAGCTACGACCACGAATGAATTTTGTAAACATTGCTCTATCAATCATTAAATGTAACTAAACGAACCGTAATATTCCTCTTAATGACGCAAACGACATTTAGAGAACAATTCAGTTCGATTGAGTGAAACTCCTTTTTTTCTTTTTGAATGTTTGACAAATTCTCTGGAATCTGTGGTGTGTAAAATCAAAACCCAGTCTTTACTTTCTATGCGCAGAAATAAAGGCACTGCTTTGTTGCGAAAAAATAAAGGAACGATATTCAATGATCAGATCGTAAAAGTAGATAAAATACAGTATCATAGAAATTAATATTTAAATTACAAATATATACTTATAAATCTGGAATTCTGAGTCTCTTGTGAAATTGCTAATCATGGAAGTGTTCATATAGTTAAGTGTAGTGATTGTGAAGTGTAGTGCTTAGTGAGGAAACTGGGCAAGAGAAAAAAAATGAAATTGGGAGAGCATATATATTGAAGTGCTTTATGCGAAGTGTTTTCACAGTGAATGGACGTGCGTTGCTGTTGTTATTATCATTATTATTATTATTATTATTATTATTATTATTATTATTATTATTATTATTATTATTATTATTATTATTATTATTATTATTATTATTATTATCATCATTATTATCATTATTATCATTATTATTATTATTATCTTTATTATTATCATTATCATTATTATTATTATCATTATTACTATTATTATTATTATTTAGTATAATCGTGGATCAGTTGCAGAGCAGGCTAAATCAATCAAAAACCTGATTCCTAATATTTCAGGATCATCGTGATTCCTCTAAACTTAAAATACCTATGTTATAGTGTGTAACGCAGTGTTGCAAGTTGTAAAGCGCATCCAAACGTCGTTGTCTTACAATCACATGTCGCTAATAATGTTGCAATAGAGTGTAAGACTGTCATCACACGACGCTAAATCTCCCTACTTTCCACGTCAGGCGGCATCCTTTTCCCATCGTCAATGAATTTCACATCGAGTTGTGAACATCACAAAAAGACAATGCGCCGAAATATTATAACTCCTCGGTTCAGTATTCCGCCAAGCAAACACGCATAAACGATTTCAGTGTGTTTCATAAAAGCGTGTTAATACCGACATTTTTTCTTCTAACGAAAAATCCTTTCGTGCTGACATGAGCGCGTGGTTTGTTAATTCACGGATCGTAGGCGAGTGGCGTTTCGCCTAGCCGTAAGTTAGTTCCCGCGCGTGTATTACGGAATGAAAGCCCGATTGCTCCCCAACGCACCTTTCAAGCCAGCCCGCTCCGCCGAACAAAGCCACCTCGTTGGCGCCGCCGTGCGGCCGGGCACTCTGCTACAGGCGCGAGGCAGCGTGCGGAGGCGGGTGCGACGGCGGACGCCAGGCCACACAGTCGGAGATATGCGCCATAGTATGGTCAAATTATTTCTTTTTTCGTTTTATTTATTTATATTTTTAAACATGGGCGCTGGTGGGAGGGGAGTGCGGCAGTTGGTCGCCAGGCCGCACAGTGGGACAAATGCTTCAAAGCGTTCGCCAGGCCGCACAGTGGGGCAAAATCCTCGAAGAGTGGTAAAATTATTTATTTTTTCAGATTTATGTACGTTACTTTCATTACGTTATTTACGTTAATAAACACATCGAAGTTTTTTTACATTAAGAAACACTTGTGAGGGTGGGAGGCGAGCATGGCAGCAGTTGCCAGGCTACACATTGGCGTAAATGACTCAAAACGTGCTCAAACAATTTCTTGTTTCAATAACTTATACTTATGAAACAAAAAATGCCCAATGTTACTTATTCCGGAATACTCGACGTAAAAAGCTAGACCACTAATCCTATCCTATCCTAAAGCGGCGAACGCGAGGGCGAACGCGAGGGCGAACGCGAACGCGAGGGCGAACGCGAGGGCGAACGCGAGGGCGAACGCGAGGGCGAACGCGAGGGCGAACGCGAGGGCGAACGCGAGGGCGAACGCGAGGGCGAACGCGAGGGCGAACGCGAGGGCGAACGCGAGGGCGAACGCGAGGGTCACCCGCAGTCCAGATTGATGCGCCCGCACCACCGGCCGCGTGCGTCGAGGGCCTCATGCAATTTGGAACGCGTGGCCAAGGGACCAAATCGCCCCCGCGGGATTATCGCCACGCACGGGGAGGGAAGGGACACGATGGTACTGGGAGGACTTTCTCATATTCATGGTTAAGAGATTGTTGTTTTTTCTAAGTTGAATTTTTTTTATTTTTCCCGCAGATTTAATAAAATGTAAGGTTTAAAAATTTGCAGAAGGATTAATTTATATTAAACCGTGCACTTGCATTTATTAGATTACTTTTATATAAATAATATCAATTATTTTACATTAATTATTATTTCCTAGGTAAACAAATGTTATAAGTTCTAGAATTCTTTTTGGATGTATATTTTTTCGCTATTAACAAAGATAGAATAGAAAACTTTGTTTATTTGGCTATTAAAGGAGCTTGCCTGTCATTGCAATTGAGGATTTCGTGACGTAATAGCATCTTGTCTAACTTATGATTGTAGGACGTTGAAACTCAAACCGTTCGCATGTACACTATGTTACATTGTACATTCACATTATTTCATAGAAGACGATCATTGGAAGAGTATTGCTAACAAATGTCAGAAATCTATCAAAGAAGTGTGTTGCCACCTCTTGACTGTCAAACCCGGACAGTTAACATTCGCAGACTCAAATTTGAATCCTGGACTGTCCTGGCTAATCGCGAACGTATGGCAATTCTACCTACAACGATGAAAAGAGGTAAAATCCCATCAAGTCGCAGATAGCTTAATATAGGCTTCACCTATGTTGGAACGAGTTTTACTCGGTTTAGTACGCGATATGCAATTAATTGTTGAATTAATTCTGTTAACTCACGAAGTACATAAAAGTAAAGAAGAAAATTCATATTTCACACAATTTATTTAATCGACCTTTTCCTATTTGCCTATAGAGCATTTGAGTGTGCGGATGTTCGGTTGTGCGGTTTTGTCACTCACGACCAAACCACTTCCCGTGCACCAGTCGGGACATATGAGGTGTCTTTCGACGCGTCTCGGCCTGATAGGCAACTGATCATTTATTTTTGGATCCGGCCAAAAGATTTCATGAAATTTCCAAAAACCTGCTTTTGCGTGTTTTAGAGCTGCGATCTAAATGGTTAGATTGAGAATTAAACCAATGCAACCTAAATAGATCTACGTAGGTGGCGTTGATTAAACCCCAGTATCCCGTGGTTATTTTCAGTCCACGGCACCATAATTGCCATGGAGCATTGAGTTGGAAGAATATGAATCATAAAAAATTTAGAAATGTAAGTATAATACTAAGGAAAACATGTCTTAAGAGTGCAAAGATCGATTTTCAATTTGATGTGACTTAAAACGTATTCATTTTATTCATATAAACATACAAAATTCTTCGGAACGCTAATGAGACTGAGTTTGTGGATTTTAAAATCTTAAAAAATTGGGGGTTGTTAAGCAACTCAGAGGAATCCAATGTAGTTGTAGAAACTTTTGCGTCAGAATTTTCCGAACTAATTGCTAATGATATAATAGGAATGGAGAATAACCAACAACAGCTTAAGTGATCATTTTTGTTCATATTAGAAAACAAATCGTAAAAATAAAGCTGTGCTAAATTCTAACTATTCGCATTATTTATACCTTCAAGTATTTTTTACGGCCATTGTAATTTTGAAATTGCATTATTACCAGTTCATATCCCGTATGGAGGTAAGTTACAGGGCCATTGGGTGTTGGGTATTTTTCAACGGAAGTATAACATTAACAGCTGCTACTATTTGTTGGTAAGCCAGATACTATAAGAACATAATCGAACAAAGCTAGGCATGAAAGGAATTAAGTATAAATGAAATTTTCAACACATGAAAATATTTTGAAACAGTTTACAAAGTCGGCGACGCCACATTCAACTAGTATTTTGTATTGGAATACAACTTTTCTCGCAGAATGAATAGAGATGTGTCATGTGAATTTAACATTAAACTGTATGGTTGTTCTTAATATTTGTCTTCTAAATTCCAACTTTTTCTAAATATTTCTAATCGTTGCAAACATTGTAATTGTATGTTTATATATATAATGTGTGTTTGTGTTTAAAATGAAGTTGTAATAATGAGAAGATTTTCTTCACAATATAAATCCTTTGTGCATAATATACGAGCTTATTGAAACGTGTAAATTTCTTCAGAATTCATGAGACTAAAGAGGAATGTACATGAATCGAATTAATATTTGTGCATTGACGCCAAGCACAAAACAAGTCCATTGTATTTAACTAATTAACGTGTTATAAAAGTCATGATATTCACTGATGTGTTACTTGGTTTTGGTCTTTTAAGTTTCCCAGTGAGTTTTCTCCAAGGGATAAATAAAAGAATTGGAACGATTGCAAACCTACTTCACAGGAACAGATTATTATGTGTGATCATCGGAAATTGTTGATGATACATTGTGTAAAATGGAAACGAATATATCACCTGAAAGTTCGAGCTGATAATTTTGCTTCTGGACAGACTGTGCTTAGAGTAAACTGTATTTGAGTACAAATCTAAACCACGTAGTAATCACTGAAAATATACTCCATAATTATTTTTGAATACGTACGTGTATTATTGTATCAAAGAGATACGAATAATGCTGGCCAGAATCGTCACTTCTAACACCACCATTAATAGTGACACCAACATGTCAACATCATTAACCTAGATTGGTGGAATATTATAAAATGTGATAGATACTAAATTATTACGGCACTGCATAATCGTTTAAAACGATTCAGAAAACATCGATGTGCGTTTGGGAGCCGCACATTATCGTCACAAGGCGCCTGTGCCAAATGACAATGATCAGTACCTGTTAATTTGCCTGCGTGTCCTGCCACTGTCGCAAACGAGTTTTTCCAGTCTAAAATTCCCGGTTCCGTGCTGGATAATAGCGCTTCATTCTGGGCAATTTGTGCTTGCTCGTGTTACCTTCCGTTAGTATAACGTTGCAGATCATGATCGACGCGCCGCAATGTGTCCGTGGATTTTGTGACCCACCGCGAGTGTGTGCTGTAATGGACGATAATGACGTCATAACTCGGAGGCATGAATGGCTCGGAGGTCCCCGTACACTTCGAAGAAATCACAGATCAGTGCAGTAAAAATACATAGCACTGACATAAAAGTGTATCCTTTTTCTACCGTGTGTTCCAGATTTCACTAGTGGTCTGAATTTACAGCAGCAAGGGAGTTGACAACTATGTATAACCCAGGGGTAATAAAAGCGTAAATCTCATTAACCATTAAGACTTTAGTTTATATTGTTTGTCTAATTTATTTCTTTAAGTTAATTATGTGAAATTATTTCCGTTATGAAGATGTTGTACGCTGAAAATCATACTCGTAGAAAAAAGTGAAGAGAGATCGATGAACCAATACATTCTTTGAAAAGGGGTCAATACAAAAAGGGTGGGAATCGTCGGTGTAAGTGGAGCAAAAAGACTTAACTTTCATGCGTATCATATTCTTTCCATTAGCGGTATAATTTACTGATATAAATACTTTATTGATGCGAGTAATTACTGGTAAAATTGACTAATTAATGATTTTAAATAAAAAACTCTCATAAAACAAACCTACGCGCAGTAGCCTAGGTAAAAAAAAATTAATTTTAATGTATGACTAATTTGAAGCGACTGTGATTAGTATTTGTCAAACTCAATAAAGGAGAATGTTTGCAGAGTAATCTGTAAAATAAAATAATCTATGAAAATATGTTTTCAGAAAATATTATTTCTTTTCATTATGTACAGTTTTCGCGTTTTCCTCCAATTTGCGATTGTCTTGCACCAAAAACGCCGAAATGAATATAAATATGAATAACCTACTTTTAGTGCCATGGATAGCCAAATGGCGTGCTCTTGTGAAACAGTAGCCGCTGTATAGAAGTGAATGACTAGTGGAGGATATGAACTCTGTAGTACTGGAATCCGAGTGTACTCGAGAGATGTCTTGTTTGTGTAAATCACCCTTGCGGCGTTGTTACGGTGTTGTTAAATGTTTATTCAAATACATCTCGAAAAAAAACGCAATACTATTGGTCAGTGCAAGATAGTATTATTGACGACAGCTTTATATAATTCTGGATCATATTCCCTATATTGCGGATTGGAATTTAGGTTTTCCATACCAATTCGGTGTTCCAAATAATTCTGAAATATTAACGGGAGGGGTATTGAGAACATAATTTATATTATTTGCAATTGAATTTGTTTGATACGTATTTATAAGATGTTATATGTAAATGTACTGTTATGTATATAACGTAAATCAATATACAAATAGTTGTAAATCAATTTGCTTGTGTCATTTATAAAACAGTGAATTTGGTAGTAATCTGGCAGATGCAAATCCTCTTGGTGGAATAAATGCATTATTTATCGAGATTTATTTTAGTAGGGATATTATCTTAGTTTGTACATACATACATACAAACATACATATACCTACTTACTGCATACATACTACTTACATACCAGATACATACTACATACATACGTAATAAATATATACGTATATATTACATACATACGTATCAGCACCCACATCATCAAATATATCAGTATCAACATAGCAGAAGGCAAATGCAGATTAAATTAGCTTTACATTTAATTCTCGATCTGAAATATAATAAAAATACGACCTCATCCTCTATAAACTTTGTAGAGATTGTTGTTTGGAAGTAGGTATTCCCAATTTTTTTTATTCCCTTCGCCCCCTTTTGGATGAATGTGTTGCTTCATCGACATCTTTTCAAATTTTTCTACGAGTATAATATCCAGCGTGTAACATCCTCACAGTCCAATAATTTCACATAAATGAGTCTTGAAAAAGCTATTTATTAGATTTATAATTTTATCTACTATAATCATTTTTAATTTTTAAAAATATGAACAGGTTTTTAAAACAGAAGTCACAGATTGTAATATGTTCAAGAATTCGATTTTCATTAATGGGAATGGTGAGAAACCAAAGCAGAAGCGATTTTGCTGCTGTGAGGCGGTTTGAAGTTAAGAAAACTATTTAAAGTAATGAAAACAATTAATAATAATTAATAATAAACAAATAAGAAAATAATTGATTATTCACTTTATTTTTTTATTTACATGAAGAGTTGTGACATGCCATGGGGAGAAGTTAATTTAGTGCACGTTTTCATAATTTTGTTATCCCTACCCTCAGCCATACTGGTTGAATTTTGAATATAGAAGAAATGAGCGTTTTTACAAGGATTTTGCAAGGAACTTCATAAGTATGTTTTGTAATACTCTGGGATCTTCACCTTTGCGGGTGCATATTTGTCGGTCGCCCCAAACCAACCAATTGACCCCCCTTTAAATAACGACGTCATGTAGAATTTTTCGAAAATGTGAGTACTTTTCGCGTTATTTTGCGGAAACGTACGTGCAGTTTTAGCACCAATAGTTTGTAATAGCAAATTAATTATAAACAAAGGAAAACTGTGTGAACATTTTGTCGCAATTTAATATTTTTCTTTTGTTATTGCCATTACTAATTATTTCTTTGTCAGTATCGGGAGAGGTGGCTCAGTGCATCAACAGATGTCACTGCTGTGATTCTGGCCGGGAGGTCCGAGGTTAGAGTCCCGACGGCGGCGAGATTTTCGACACTAGCTTGTCAGCTAGGTCGAATTCAGTCGCTGTCTGGAGGAGAACTCTGGCGACCGGCTGTTCTGATCGGTATTTTTCCGTGGGGTCTCCGATCAACCCCAGGCGAATGCTGGAGCAGTACCCTAACGAACGGGCCACGCGATCTTTCCTTCCTATTGCTTCTCCTATCCTCTCCCCCTTACACACACGTACACTAACATACACTACACTAAAACACATGCCGGGAGACCGGTCGGGAGCTTCGAGCTTGTCACGGCTGGGACGGTGCCCCGCTGGTGAGAGATACCTGGTTGCGGAAAACCCCGCTAGTCGACGGTAGGTCGGCGCCGGATCTCGCCATCCTGCGGTGAAGATCACCGCTACCTCTCGATGCAAAAATGTGCTCTACAGGTACGGGACTAATGACCTCAATAGTTCACGTGCTCGGAAACACTAATAATGAATGAATGAATCAATCAATCTTTGTCAGTACTTACGTATTGCCCCTTTAGAAGGTGAGAAAATAATTGATTACTGACTGTTCCTAATATTTTGTTTAGGGGTTTGGATGCCTAAAAATATTACAGTAAATTTACGTGGTTAAACGTGATTGGTAATTTTCAAGCTCCAATGTATCTTGATGTTGCGTCAGCCGCAGATGAAATGATGCTTTATTTCAAGAAATATGAAATGCTGTTTTAGTTCAGGCATTATGAAACACTGTTTTTGTTCAGCCTTTATGAGACACGGTTTTGACTCTGGTGTATCGAGTAGAAGTTTAATGTTTTTCTGACTTTCAGCAGTGGATAGTGCAGCGGGCCATCCTAAAAGTGATTAGAAAATACTTTTTTTGTTATTTTTTAATGCAACTTCGTATTGCTCTTTTTTGTGACCGAGAGAAAAGCGTAAGAATAATGGAACACACCGAAGACACGGAGAACAACATCCGAGGGAGCGTCGGGAATCGAGTAAACTGCTGTGTAATCTTCTGGGAGCGCCTTCATCACTTCTGCCGAGACCGTCGCCAACGTTCGGAAGAGATCGTCGTCGAAGCGACCCTCTCCACCTCCGCCACGACCCTTCGCACTTCCTCGCGTCTCTGCCTCCGCCGCCGCCCCCGCCCACGTTCCCGCCCCCAACCCCGCCCCCACCTCCACTCTTACCACAATCCCCGCCATCCGCTCTGCCGCTCCCGCCCCCGTCCCCGGCCTCGTCTTCGCCTTGGTCCCCGCCCCTGCCCGCGACCCCGTCCCCACCCATCTTCTTCGCCTTCTTTCCTGCCCCCTCCCTGGCCCGCCTGTCTCCTTGTCCCCTTCCCGCGCACGTACCCACCCGTCCCCGCCCCGGCGGTGCTCCCGCCCACGCGCCTGCCCATCATCGGAATTACATTAAATAATCATGCACGTCCTTTCTCGTCAAAAGGGGCGGCGCAGCGGCCGCCTTTATCCGGTTAACAAAGGGCGGCCAAGAGGGCTGGAATTGGATTTCTAAAGCGAGCGGGCGGCCAGCGGCGACGCAGGGCGGGGCGGCGACCGCCCACGCCCTCCGCCCTGTGGGCCCCGCCCCTTCCCTTGGTCCTCCTCCCCTGCGCCCACCGCACCGCGGCCGTCTTGCCATTGTGTCCTCCTGTGTGTCCTATCCAATCTGTGTCCCGCCGGTGGCTGCGGCTTCCCTCTCCGGTACCGTCTGTCAAGAGAGCGACCGTGATTCGTTATTCTCTCCAATAATGAAGCCGGGAATGAGATTTGTGGCAGATTTCTCAAATGTAGAGTGGATATGTCCAATGAGGTCATGGTCGCTTTGGATCTTACGAACTTGGTGCACTTGAGAGGGCAATAAATAAGGAATATTAATAAGAACTTTTGACTCGTATCATTTATCAATATGCCAATTTTTATATCCGATAATTCTGAAAATGTATCTTTTTGGTTTTTCGGGTAGTTCTTTCTAAACGATCTCTTAGATTTTATTTCCTATCTATCCTTGTTTTCATTCTGTGGTGTTTCTATTTCTTTGGGTATCTATAGCGTTGCATTTAAAGTTGGCAAAGATTCGGTTGGAATGCAAGTACTATGATTTAGTGCAGCAGGAGTTTCGAATTCCCGTTCGAAATTTTGGAGCGGATGGAATTATGGAGAGAATTGGGAAAACAGTACTGAAGTTTTGGGGTTACAAGATGATACAATATAGAGATTCATTTCTGAGGAAGAAGGAAACACTTGATTCAAATCCTTTTCCTTGCCGATCTGGAAATAGATTCGACTCGTTTTATACCATCATTAGACGCAAAATATAAGTAATTTGGTATATTTCAGTACGCAATTCATGATATTCAAATTTAATTAATTGCTGGATTTTATGTAATGTGTGCGTACAATATGATGTATTTCGTTCTGCTACTTGATTAATTTCCAAGAGTTTATTCATATCAGCAACGCGTGAGCATTTAAATTTCTCTTTTCTGAATTTCTTTCTCGCGAATATCAGCGTTACCGTTTTTGGCTAAGTGCTATGGTCACGTATCACCCCGCCAACCGTGTCTACTTTCACGCAAGCAAGCACGCACATGGCGTCCTTGTTTTAAATGAATAAACAAATCTTGTCTGTAGGTTTTAATATTTTCAGATTTCTTATATTTTGAAGTCAAATGAACGAATGCATTTCCACATGGACAAGGAGAATAACCTGAAATCAGTATTTCTTTATTTATCTGAAATGAATATTCTATCATCTTGTAAGACAATAATTCTTCGTCGTCCATTGTCGATCCAATGCCGAAACTGCGCAAGCAAACGCAGTCAATTGCAATCCGCAACAGCAGTCGCCAGAAGCAACTACTACTTCATTCTGCCACCGTTCCGTTCTCTCTACTCCTCTGAGCCCATCTTGTTCCTGTTGCGACGGGAGTCGGGACTGCATTCTCTCGGCTCCGCCCCCTACTGCGCGCAAGCACGTCTCTCGCCGGCCGCGCCGCCCACGCCGCCGCAGCGCGGTGCCGCGCCGCGCCGCTCCATGCAGCGGCGGCCCCTGCGCGCTGTCGCGCTTGATGAAGCCGGTGACAGTGCAGTTTCGCGGCGTCAGCGGTGGAGGCGGCGGCGGCGGTGGCGCACCGTCCGCTCGCCCGTCCATCCGCCCGCGCGATGTCGATGGAGACGCTGCGCGCACCCACTCGCCGGGAGGCGCGGCCTCGCTGCGCTCAGATCCCCCATCTACCATGTGGTTGGGCATGTGTTTCGAACAGAGAAGAAAATGACGACAGTCGCGTCAGGTTATAGTGAACCCACAGCGTGTAGCTCACCCGGTCATTGTCGCAGATTTTGACCGGGAGGTTCCTCCCTTCGGCGGATTTTCGACACTACCTAAATAGCTGGATCGGATTCAGTCGCTGTGTAGAATTCTAGTGGCTGCTCTGATTGATATCTCCGATCAATGCAAAGCCAATGCCGGAGCAGTACCTTAACAACTGGGCTACGGATATTGTTTTCCTCTTCTTTGCCCTGTCCTCTCCCCTTAAACACATTGACACTTACATGCACTACGCCACTACACATGTCGATAGCTTAGAGCTTGTTCCTGGAGAGAGAAATCCCCCGACGAATAAGCCGACGTGCTGGTCGGCACCAGTTCCTACCATCCACCAGCGGAAAAACACCGCCTCCTCTCGCTATAAAAATTTACTACAGTAATGTCAATAACAATTGTCGTGCGCGGAAACATCAATCAATCATTTTGTGTTATGATACTTTGACTTCATCGGATAAAAATTGTTTTTCAATTATGAATGAGTTAGTAAAATATGTAGTACAATATAAGTTAGTAAAATATTAGTAAAAGTACTACAGTAAAATATGCATTCGCCGCGAATTCAAAATTTCATTATATTCATGCTTTCATCACAATTTATTCTACATTGTTCACACATGCTAAGTATCTTCATGCCGTCGTAACACCTTTCAATGCTTCTTGCATTATTGGTGCACTTTCTTAATTTTTGTAACCTAGTCGTCGTCAATTCATCACACTTACTTTCTTGAGTTCTCCCTGTTTCATCGCATTCACGGTGGCCTAACGAGTTAAATAAAATAAATGTTTCAAAATAAATTCATTAGAACCTGCAAACCCTTGGAGGTATGTGAATTCGTGGTACTGAGAAAGAAGCTTGTTTTTTTCTGGAGGCTGTATTTACAATGCTTTTTCTATAAATGATGTTTAGAGTTCACTATAATCGAATCGTGTAAAGCGTATTAGTTATGTAAGTGAACCAGTGACTTCACTTCACTATAACCAAATGTTCACTATTTCCAGAGACGATAGTTTTTCTTCGAGAGCGGAGAACGAAAGACTGGAACGAATGAAGGCAGTACATTCCTTAGTATGAGTGATGGCCGCTTTCAATTTCGAACCTGCTAACAAACTAATACGAAAAAAACTGTTCGGCAGTGAAATATTTTGGTATACAAAAGCGACAGTAATATTGTGTTCCGCAAACTCAAATTGTTTTACGTAAATACCAAAGGCCGAAATCCTCGTTGCTAACTGGAAAATGCGCGGGCGAACACTAATGGAATTGTTTTTTGTACGCCGTTTGTTGTGTTTGCTATATAATTTATATAAGTGCTTACAGTTACTATTCGGTAACGCCTATATTTCGGTCCTACGATGTAATAGTATATATGTGATTTGTAATATCATTAGTTAATTAATGTAGCGAAAGAATCGTTTTTAAAATTGACATGAGTTACCTTATTAAAATCCACTATTTCTTTTGTAAAAATCGCTGTTAAGAAATGCTCACCACCTAGCCCGCTCATCCCTGTGTCTAATATCTTAATAAAAACAACCAAGTTAACACATGCATTTCAAATAAATATTTTAGTATATATTATTTGTTCTTTACGTGTGCAAACATTACTCTTTCAGGTATGCCGACTTATTTAACACGAAACCACGTTTAAGGAATATTTGAAATCAAGTTGAAAAGAAAACCTGCGAAGAATTTGTACATAAAAACCACATCGCTACTTTGTATCTCGGCATGCAAACCTTGGGGGATTTTTTCTTTGAGCGTGCCATTCGGAAACAAATGCTCCCAGGCGTGCCTACGTTCCGGAAAGCCCATCGAAAATCGAATTGTAAGGCCCCGCGGCGCGAGGGCGGCTGCGAGGGGAGCGCACGCTGGGCGGGCGCGTAGATGCCCAGGGGTCGCACGCGAGCGCGGGGCCTGCTGGTCGGGGCTATTACAATGGCCGGGACACGGCAGACGCCCGCACGCACGTGCCTGAGAGCAAGTGCGGGAATCTCAGACTTAAGAGCTGAGTTAGGTCAGGGCAACAACTGTTGCCGGTGCAGCAACTCTGACCGGGAAGACCTTGGGTTCGAGATTCGACGGCGGAATTTTTGACAGTAGCTAAAGAGCTGCAGTATGTTGATTTCATCCGCTGTCTGGAGGCACCGGATGATCTAGCAGCCGAATATCCTGTTCGGTCGTTGTCTGTGGTTTCTCCGATCATTACCAGACGAATACCGGAGTATTACTGTATCAAACAGGCCGCTCGGGATCTTTCCATCGTCACTTTTGACCCCACATCTCCCCTTAACATACCTTACACTTACATGCACTACACTACTACACATGTCGGGAGACCAGTTGGGCGATTAGAGCTAGTCTCACTGGGGAAATATCTGGAGGGGACACCTCGCAAGGGGCCGTGATCTCTCGTTCCAGTAGATGTGGAACACCACCGCCTCCCAGCATATAATATGCACTACACCTACAGGACTCATGACCATAGCTGTTGACGCATCCCGAAACATCAATGAATCAATCGCATTCAAGTAAGGGATCGCCACGCGAGCTTCGGTGGTTCTGGATGGAGGCGCTCATTCTTTGCGCTTAATGCAACGCTAATATATGCAACGCTCCTTGGATCTGTGAATAATTTGTGTCGGATGCTTGCTGAGTCGCTCGTCAGGCTTTACTCATGTTTAGTAAATTTTGATCGTTATTTATGCCAGTAAGTTATGCCAAGTGTCATATATGCTAGTGCACATATAATATGCGAGTCATGCCTAGATTTCGCTCCAGATCATGTTGATATCACGAGATGTGCATTGCTTCGCAGCTATATTATGCCTTGGTTTCTCTGACCATGATGGTTGTGGAAAACAATGTAAAACGTGTTTGAGAATGCAGGGATTTTGTTGGATGGAGTAGAACATGAGTATACGAAAAATGGAGCGTGATAAATTTTGTGGATAGTTGGAAGACCTATGGTATAATTCACATTACAGCTTCGATGTGTCGTGTGTGTCTGAAGTTACGTTTTATTTGACATTTGGTAAACCCAAGCGTTTTACCTCTGCAGGTACTGTCAGTGGTCAACGAGAAAATTTTCAAGTATCCAGACGTCCACAAAAAGTTACCAATACAATAACAATTTCATGTTAGGCTCCAACTATTGTATTAACATATACGGAATGTATAGAACGTTGTGGCGAGTATTTTGAGAAAATATCGTAATCAAAATTATTTTAAGTCTCTTAGTTTTTGTGTATCTCAAAACTTTCGTAGCGACCCTCGTATATACATCAGCTAAGATTCACATATTATAAAAAATTGGAAGTGTAAATTCTATTTCTCAATTTTAAACGTTACAGATGACACCAGATGTTTATCAGAACTGGACCAATCAGAAAAACAAAACATAACTCTAACCGTATTATTTTTTCAAAACTTCATTGCAAATAATATACATACTTCAGTCACTAGCCATAAGCACAGATAATTAATAATGAGTAAATATTAATATAATGTTTTTTATTGTAATCAATATGTTATATGGGAATCAAATATATAAAGAATAAAAAGATGCCAGGATAATTTAGTGGTTCATATAAAACGCCGGAATTGTTACAGAAAATGTGGCAGCAGTTATCTTCGTCAACTGGGGCATCCGGAAACCCTGCGAATACTTGAAAGCAGCGAAGCACTCCACAATTTAACGGGTCCGGCGCTCCGTCACAGACGACACATATACCTACTTTTTCTTAATTTTTTGTTAGCTGAACGTTGTTGGCGCAATATTGAAATGTGTAAATTTTCTTTTTAAACGTAAGAGTATATTGGCACAAAACGTATATAATGTAATAAATGTGTCATTATGAAATTTAACGCTTTTGCTGCTCGCATTTTACAATTCTTTTTACGAAGTTTAGTTAGATCTACCAACTGTGCTGGCAACTGCTTCCTTTACTCAGTGGCTAATTCTCCGAGACACCGCGTATACCGCCGGTACACCTAATAATTCGTAGTGTATAATAAATATTTCATAATTTTGGTAATGCTCTAAAAAGTTATTGAGATTTTGAAAGCTTTAAAGCAGATGCGAAAAAATAACTGTTTTGCGACCGAGAGCCAGTTGGTCTTCCGCATCCGTAAGCGCTATGAAGTGCGTTAGAATGAGAAGTATCAAACAGTTCTTAATGCTGTCCAGACAATTCGCTAGCGCAGGCGAAGGCACCGCATGCCAGCCGCGATAACCTACGGCTCCTCATGTGTCAAGGGCGGGGAGAGGGGAGAATGCGCGGCTGGACGGTCGGTCGGCATCGCAAAATATTGCGGTGAACAGTTCTTCTCTGGTCGTTCGTAAGTTACGCTTCTCTCAAGTATTTGTGAAAAT
Source organism: Teleogryllus occipitalis (assembly GCA_011170035.1). Classification (NCBI taxonomy): domain Eukaryota; kingdom Metazoa; phylum Arthropoda; class Insecta; order Orthoptera; family Gryllidae; genus Teleogryllus; species Teleogryllus occipitalis. Next base: position 35,342 of record BLKR01006197.1, read on the forward strand.
GGAGTGTGTTAATAATCCAGATGATAGTAGTTTGTGTAATTGTCTTATAAAACGATTATTAAGAACGGAATTTCATAGTATTGGGATGAAATATTGAAATGAAAATTGGGAGGAAAGCTCAAAATAAAAGACACCGGTAGAGGTCGCTTCCATAAAGTGCGGTATACTTAAAATAATGTTCAAGATTTGCCACTGCCTTTACTCCCCGCTGCTCTCCCTAAGATATTGTCATCTTCCCGCGGAGCATGACGCACGAAGATCGGAAGATTATACGCAATATTCTTCATCTGACGGCCCCGATCCCATACCTAGATATTTGGAATGGTAGACTAACCAAGGCTTTTGAACGGAGAAGGGAAGGTGTGCGCCAGCTCCAATACCGGCGACGACTTGTGTCGAACCACGTGTTAGCTCGAACGCGTTGGGAAACTTATGAAAGATGTTCGACAAAGGCGCAGTCTTTGGGAAGGGGCGTTCACACGGCCGGAGACACCGCCGCCACCGCCACCGCTTCAGGGTAAATATTGTAGGTCAAAAACGATTTAACAAATACAATGAATTATGAAGATATTTTACTGACGTTTAAGCCTAAGTTAAATTGTGACCATCATCAGGGGAAATGCAAGAACCTACAATTCAAGGTTTTTTTTTGTAAATTCTTGTCATATATGTCGCAGTATGTAACATATATGACCAATATTTATAATAACACCTTCAATTGCTCTTGCATTTACCCTGACGATGGTCACAGTTTGTCTTAGACCGAAATATTAAATATTGGAGAGCCACGGCTCCGGCGTCGTTGGCAGAACGACCCTGCGCGGATGAGCTCGATCGGGTATTCAGCAAAACAAGGGCGAGGAAAGGGCATCATGTAGGGATCCTGTACGTCCCGGTTTTCTCGGGACAGTCCCGAATTTTTAATTTGTTCGTTCGTTTGCCTCATTCGTTTTCGTTCGCATGTTTAAAGGTGTTAAACTTTTCTCATTCAAAATAATTGTAGCTCGTTTAATAAAATTTTATTTTAATAAAAAAGCAACAACATGCCCGAAAGGAAAGTGTATTTTCAGTGAAAATTTAAAGGTGCCGTTCCCATTTATGAAAGAAACTACTGAAACGGTTACAAAGAGAAAGTGGAATGCGATTTCTACTATGTTATATTTAACTTTTAACATTTTTTAAATTAAAAAAATTATGTTCCATAATTGTCAGTCCATTTCTAGTATAATAAACTGTTTCTGAAATGTTTCGAAAGGAGTAAATTTTGTCTGTTCATAATGTATTCTGAATAATGCTATTTTGTATTACGAGAAACCCTCTCAACCTTAATTATATGTTGTGTACCGGTTTTTCGTTTTAAAAATACGAGATCCCTGGCTTCGTGGGGCAGGCCGGAGGAGCGGCAAGGAGGATTCTTCGCCCAAACGAACTAGCACTCTCGGTTCGTAAGTCCCATTAGTGTAGTGGATGTTTTTATCCCGCGAGGTGGCAGTACTCCTCCTCAACTGAGATCCGCCACCGACCTACAGGGCGGCTTGCGTGAGATTACACCCATGTATCTCCTCCATAGGGGCACCGCTCCAGCCGGGACGAGCTCTAAGCTTTTGCTGGTCTCCTGACATGTGAAGTAGTGTGTGTGTGTGTGTGTGTGTGTGAATAAGACGAGAGGATCGGGCCAGGAAGAGGAAGGAAAGATCGCACGCAATCCTTGGCCCATCGGGCATTCGCATGGTGTTGACAGGAGAAATCACGAATAACTTGCAGCTGGCGCCTAGAATTCTCGTCTAGAGAGCATGTGAATTGGACGTAGCTATATGGTGTCGAAAATTCGCCATAGTCGGGACCGAAAACCTTGAACCTCCCGGTCAGAGAGCACTCTTGGTATACCCAAATAGGTAATTGATACAAGAGTCTCTAAAAATGCTTGTCTACACTGTAAATGAGAATAAAATTCTGCTTTGAGAGACGTTACCCGTGCGATGATTGGGATGTTGTGAATCGTGCAGTTAACCACCCATTTTTCTTCTTCTGCAGATCCTCTACAAATGACTTGATGTTTTTATACTTTCATATTTAAAGAGTACTAACGTTGATGGCATTAAAGCATTTGAATGTAATGTCCACGTTTCATGTTTGAAAATTGCTTTACTTTTAAAATATGTTGTGCCTACGCTTAAAATATGGGCAGTGAGCACGCATTCAAATGAGCACTCCGGACGTTTGTGTGCTCGCTACTCTGGGTTCTGCTTTTCCAACCGGTACATAATCTACAATTTAATGAACGTTATTAGAGAAATTCTTTTTATAGGAGGTTTTTTAGATTCGTGGTGTACATTGTGCGACATACTGGCAGCGCGATGTCATGCTTAAGCGCGTTCATATCTTATGAGTATTTATGATAATATTGGCGCTCTTTCGAATATTATTTCGATGCGCCCTTGAAATAGCTTTGATTAGTTCCAATTAGTAAAACGCAATTTTAAAACTATTCTCTCTCTTATCTTGAAATTTGACTACAAAATTGGATATAATATATAAAATATGTTCACTCTGTTTGTGGAAGCATTGCGACCCTGTATTCCCTGTGTTCCGATAAAAGCATCTAAACAATACGTTTTGTGTATTGGATGATAGAAGTCGCGATATCTTTGTTTTCGTAAGTTTTAGCCGATGTGTTCCATGTACCATTTGATTATCCCCTAATCCAATTAACAACATTTCCTATTCATGAAATGGCATTTTCTGGAAAAGAACAAAGCAAGTGATCCAGTCTCTTACTAAACTGAAATCCCTAATGCATGGAAACATTCACCGTTGTTTGGATCCGCCAGAAATGGGGGCGTTTTGTAGCTACAAGTGGCGAAACAACTTTAGCCTCATTAATTACATCTGTTCCTTACTGATAACCACATCCTAATCATTGATATCATCAGGACAGCAAGTCCTGAGATCTGCTGTAGTGCATGATAAACCACACGAATAAAAATTATAGCCACAGGTTATGTCGACTTTAGTTTTTTATAATTTTCTTTCCCTATTTTGAGTATTTTACTTAGACTTTCCAATTACGAAGTTCCTTAATCAGTGGCATTATAGTATGACAAAATAGCAGCCAAACGTGCCAGAGAAAAACAACAATGGAAATTTCGATAATGGAGTTTTCTCGCGTATTTTATATCACATTGTTTTGGAACGGTGGGAAGTAAAATAATTGGTATTTGCAGACTACGACATCGCGTACAGTGCTGTTTCCCCGAGCTCCAGGCACAAGCAGGAAGAGTGTGGGAGAGCTCCGATGTTGGAGCCCGCGCGCTGTTTCACTGTCAACTGTATAATGAGCGAGACGGATTAATGGCCAGCATTCATGTGCGGCGCTTAGCGTACCTATGGAAACTGATTGATGAGCTGTGCGTAAGCTGTTCAAAGAGTAGGGCGGGAACGGCAAACTCGTCAGTGGCGGCCGCAGTCTGTTCAAATTTCACTGCGATAATGCAGTTGGTCCAGCCTGGGGGCACAGCGGCTTGGGAGCATCGTGCAAGGACGCAGTGTTGTCGGTTGCATGTTCGAGTCCCACGTCAGGCATGGAGAGGATCCTGTGGTGTAGTTGTTGGCTTCTCATGCCAGTACGTCTCCCAACAGAGTCGTACCTTTACTAGTCGTTTACCTATCGCGTTAATTCATGCTCATAATCGTCCATATTTACATCCATACACTCGAAATCTAAAGCAAGCCACCGGTGAAATCGTAGACTGAGAAAAAAATGTTCATAAGGGCTTTGCCTGCCTTGGTGACACTGGTGGCACTGGCATTTGAACCAGCGTCCAAGTCCGTAAAGCTGAAGGCTAGGGTTTCTAGCTGAGGCAAAGGCATGGGTGTTTTAACTTCGCTATTGACGTGGCTTGCTTGTTATACCACCATACATCGCATCTGAACCATTAGCCCATACATAATAATTTACTCTCATCCCTCATCCCTTACGAACATTCTGTGGGTGGCGGTGAGAAACCACTACTGCGCTCACCTGGGCAGGAAAGGGCTTACGCCTCTACCCTCGCCTACGCTCAGTAATTGAGTGTGACGCTTAGCATTGAGCGTTGTCATCAATGCAGACGGGCGCACGCGCGTCGGGCCTTCCCCGGCCACGCTCGTTTGCCACAAGGCCCGTGCGTGCGGCCCCGACGCAAATTACGTTTGGCGAACGCGTTTCGTTCGGCAGACACAAATTGGGCGTTGCCGAAGCTTTTCTCGCGGAGCGTGACATGCGGCTCGGCGCGTGTGGTATTCAGCGGCGCGGGTGGAAGTGGTTTGTGCACCAACAAGGCCAAAAATACGGCGGACTAGGACATTGTAATATAATTATTATCATTATATTATTATATCATTATATTATTATTATTATATTATTGCAGAGTGAGAGTCTGTGTGACCTAACCTGAATTTATCAATTAAATTGATACTTAGGTGATAATCGTTATCATGTGGCAATGATGGTAGAGAAATGAGAGGAATGGGAGCTATTTATTGTCGTTTGAGCACCAACGAGGCCAAAGATACGACAGACTTTCGAGAGCATTCAATTGGTTTTAAAGAAAATATTTCAGAAATCGAAGTAAAATCCTGTTTTGTGCTATTATTATTATTATTATTATTATTATTATTATTATTATTATTATTATTATTATGGGCATATCGGCTATTTCCGACCACACAACATGATTAACGTGTGTAACTTTTAGGATTAGCTATTCTGCTGTATCCCTCGATACGACAAGGTTGTTACGCTTTGAAGTGTGAATTATGATGTGATAGGATGAGGACTCGAATCTGCAGCCTCCTCGGCACAGACGACGGCTGCCGGAACCGTCTGCGTCACGGGGCCGGATTTATTATTATTATTATTATTATTATTATTATTATTATTATTATTATTATTATTGTTGTTGTTGTTGTTGTTGTTGTTGTTGTTTTGTTATTATTCCAGGGTTTGCGTCTGTGTCGCCTAACCCGAATTGATCAGTTCAATTGACGCTTATGTGATAATCGTGATCATGGGGCAATGATGAGAGGAATGGGAGCTATTGGGAGAACCCCGGGTTGTTCGAACCGGGATTTGTGTACTATAAATTTCACATTGCTCCACTTCCAAGATTTGAACCCATTTCTACGCAAGGGGTTGAAATGTTCCACGTTGGCCACTGCTATCGGCCGAAGTTGTTACCTAGTACCTAGATACGAAAATGTGGAAGTCGGCGGTGAAATCACTTTAGCTCCCGAGTCTTACTTGCAGCATAATGCAATGTGATGTGGTAGATTTCTGCGACTGGAGTCACTTAGCAAAGGCGAAAACAAAATCATAAAAAAATGTTTAAGAGAGTCTGACGCCGTACTATTGCGATGTACATGTACAATCAAATAGTGTCATTTCAGGATCAGATGTTCATCCATTAAATTTAATCAAAATAACATGTCAACCCTAGCTTTAGTGGATGGGTGTCTGTTTCTCTTCAATTATTAAACCAATATCTTTTATTTGTGTGTAGAAGTTCGGATTTTATCTTACCTTCGACGAAATTGATTGATTGAAATCATCAGTTGTTTTTCAAGCATACAGTGACATCAAATTCTTAGATAATTCTTAATTCATATTCTTAATTCTTAAATGTATAAAAATGGATGTTGGTATATATATATATATATATATATATATATATATATATATATATATATATAATATGTATACGGCGGTGACTCCGAAATAATGTGGGTCGATCTCCATGAAAGTTGCCACATCTATGTGTTTTTTTAAACCCCAAGGTTTATGTGTTGTTAATTTTGTTGTAACTCATGGAGATGGAACTGTAGAACAAAAACGAAATATTCATGTCAAATGCAACCCGCAACACTTGGCAGCTTTTTAAAAAATCTATATCGTTAATATCTCCTAAACGAAGTATTCTAGGACATTAAAAACTAATATTATGAGGTCGAAGGCCTGAAAGAAACATTTCTCTCACCATAATCTACAGGATGAGATCTTCTTGAACATTCTATTACATTTTTGCTGGTACGGTCCTTTTCGATGTTACCCCACCTGCTCAGAGAAGTGCAGAATATGCAACTAAATGTGAATGAGAGCGACAGATGCAGAGACAGAGATAAACACACAGAGACAGAGACAGACAGGGACAGAGAGAGATGGGGAGACTGAGAAAGAGGGAGCGGGGAGGGAGGGGCGGTGAGAAAGAGGGAGATGAAGGGCACCCGGTTCCGCTAGTAATTCTTAAATTTAAACGTCTTATCGACTGAGAAATGTGAGTGTGGTGTTGCAAATCACCCAGTGTTCTTATACAATATTCTTTGCGTTCATGTGTTATACTTACTGTTATATGCCAGCACATTAATAATTGCAATATGAAGAGTCTTTAGACGAGAAAATGTGACAAAAATTGTCCTTTTTGTGGCAGAGGGTTTTATGCGAAGCGCCCAAATATGATTATGATACTCTATGGATATTCTTTCTACGAGCTGTTTTGTGAATTATTATAGTGACCATTTTTCTTGTAAAAATTGTATATTTGCATTTTTTTGTGACACAAAACTGAACGATTTCTGAGATGTGTAACTTTCCGTATTTTATCTGTGACACTTCCGTACCGCCCGGCGGAGTGTAAGCGATATACACTAATTTTAAGATAGTCAATAGTTTTGTTCAGAATTTAATGTATGGAAAAATTTGGCACTTGCTCCACGTATCGCATTTTCTTTTTTGATAGAATAAAGATATTTTATTCAGTTCTATTTTGAGATGTTTGTAATTCTTTTGCGGTTGTCGATTTCAACCCTTTGACTTTAAATGCCATCGGAATTGAGTAACTAAAATAAACCACTTTAAGATCCGATCGACGTATTATATCGGTATATGAGGTTGTGAGACTCGTGGAGCAGTCTGCTACCGAAGCCTGAGCAAGCAGACTCTGGAAAAGGTTGGAAATGCCTCGCCCATACCATTACGTTTTGACGATCCCATTTCCGAGGCGCCTCGCTCTGTCTGGTGCGGAGCAGCAGTGGCGGAGGCGTCGGAGGGGGCGGTGAGCACTGCGTGCGATCGCGCGCCGTTCGTTCGTGCTTCCCGCCAAATTGCACGCTCCTGGGCCCGCGGCGCGGGCCGCGGTCGGCAATCTTCTCGTCCGGGAGCGCGGCACGTGACCCGAGAGGAATGCCGGACAGCGTGCCGCGGCCCCCGCCCTCGCCGATCTCCTCGGCCGTCCGATCTCCGCCCCCGCCCCGCTCTCGCCCCGCGGGCCGTGTGCCGCACCCCACGCTTCCCGTCCCGTCCCGCGCCGCACCACCCGTTGACGAACAAACGAGCCGCGCCCGCGCCGGCCGCCCGTAGCCGCGGGAAGGACAGTGTGCCGAGACGTGAGCGGACGCTATGGGATTACAGACACTCTGCTGGAAGACGCTGCAGTCCAAATGCTCTATCTGCCCTGACATCTGCTTACTCGCTGTTCTGTCGGGAGTTGATGAATGGTGGTGAATGGGGCATATGGGAATGTGGGATCAGCTCTAAGGCAGTCGAGACAGAATTGTGAAGGAGTGTTCCGCGCAGTCTATGGCCCATTGTCTAAAATACAGCTTTGGCCTTCGCCTAAAATTGATGGGATGAAACCAAATATACAACCGATCAGAGTTGCCAACCTCGAAAATTCTCGTTCGGGCAGTAGCGTCTACAGATCAAGCTGCTAAGCTGGGTCGTCCTGCAGAACAGAACGACCTGGTCTTCAAAGCTTAAGTTGCCGACTTGCTGAAATATGCACTTTTCGCTTTGCTGTGTAAGTTTGTTCTTGAGCGCGACTTCAGTGTACAGGAACTAATACGAAGAGGACACTGAAGTATGCCACAGTTGTTTCTAGTGGGTGAGATTTTTTAATCTCAGAATGAGGCATATCTTGACACAGATTTTTAATCCAACAACGGACACATTCATTTTAATTTCGTTTTTTTTTCTCGTAATTGTCGACTCTGCTCTTCACGATATTCGTCGTTCTTATCTTTCGCGTGTACATCTCATGGATGTGTGCTTTCATCCTTGACATGTACAGACAACTATCGAAGTACAAGGAAGCTTACATTTTGCAAGTAGTTAGAAAATTACTTCCACAATTTTTAATATATTCTTGGATCACAAATTTTAGGAACGTATAACATCAGGAATCGGGAATGCGTGTCGAATAATATAATTGTTAACTAAGCTTTACGCATAATTAAAGAATATAATATTTCTCGAAAAACATTGATTGAAATTCACAAAATGTTGTACATAGCATCGTCAGTCGATTTTGTAGAATTTCTTACCAGTTTGGAGAGATAAATTTACGTGGCAAGGGTATTTCTTTTCATTATATTTTCTGGAAACAAATCACCTCTTACCATGATTAATTTTACCACTGATTAATTTCAAAATGGGTACTTTCTGCGAGATTAGGGTTGACATTTCCACGCTTTCAAATATACAGAATAATTAGAAGGAAGAACAAACTACCTGTGCGAATTACCCTGCTACAAAAAGAAAATTAAAATTGGAATCAAAACAATACTCCATCTTGCACTGGCCTGTTTCCGTGGCCATCTGACACTCCGACGTGCTTTACGAGGCAGTAATTTATTGCCAATCCGAATTTCTCTCTCGTGTTTTATTAAATAATACCATCCCCGCGTAATCTACGCACCTTTATTGTGAAGTCGTAAAATTTAATTCACAGGCACGAAAGCGGGTGGACAGAGCAAGTTCCGTAATTCCCATTATTAGCCTCAAAGCTGGGGAGGCGCACGGACTGCCGGAGTAAGGAACCTTCCTCCTTCCCTTTTCCCCTTTCTTCCCTCTTTCCACTACTCATCTTTCCTCCCGCGCTCTTCCCGGTAATTTGCAGGCTTTCCCCACAACCACAATCGATCCGTGCTTGCAGACAGGCACAGTCTGCCACTCAGACTCATCGCTCAACCTCATCATATTCCCTCCTGTCGCAACTACCGCAACCTCGCTTAAACCTGCCTCTCCGACCTAGTCGACTCATTTCAACCTAGTGCCTCCAAATAACATTTGTCCACCCCTCTTCTGCCTCTTACGACTAATATTTTCGATCTACAACTCTGATTCCATTATTCCTCCACTTGGTTAAATTATACCTCTTCATTCTGTTCCCCCACCTTTCCGAGCTACCTTCTTTTTTAAGTACAGAGTGTATCCTTTTACTTGCACGCGAATGAATCACAAAGATTCGACGCCCGATGGAACGCGACAACTAATACATCCTACTGTATTTGTACGCCTTGCGCCAAATCTACCAAATGGTAGTTTGCGAAAGGTCAATGTCCGCCGACTAGTACAATGAACGTCAATTGAAAACAATTGTACAACGGGCAATGACAAGCCTAATAGTTTTTGTGCCGAACGACTTGAGAACTCTCCGACTGTACGGGGAGAATGGCGGGCCGAACGGGTGATGCGTCCGAACGACTGAACGGGGGACAGACGGGTTGCGAGATGGAATTCCTACAGTAGTGAAAGAACAAAACCAGAGCGATGTACTGAGAGTGACTATGAGTTTTACAGTTCATAATATTTCTTATTACGATACCCGTGCCTTAACTTTATAGGTAATCCAAAAATGGATAAATAATTTTAATGTGCTGGTGATTATGAAGATATATGAATGAAAGAGAAATCATGAAATGAAAGGAAGGGAAGATGGATAACCTTGAGGATGTTTGATCGGCTGGCAAAAACCGTTGCCGCTGCCGGGAGATTTGAAAAATATCGCTCTCCAATTTTTGACATTAGATCGAATTCAGCCGCTGTTTGGAGGAAGTTTCTAGCGGCCGCTTTCATTGGTAGTTTTCTGTGGTTTTTCCATGCAGTACCAAGAGAATGCAGGAGCTGTGCCCAAACACACACAGGTCACAAATCGCGCGTGATTTTTCTTTTTACATCTTTCCCTGTCCATTCTTCTGCCCATACACACACACACACACTCCTTTACTAACACTACATTATAATATCTATCGAGAGAACAGTCGGGAGCTTAGAACTTTGATTGTTTGAAGTGTCCGATTTATAAAAAAGTCCAAAACTTCCACAGAAGACTGGGGCAATAATCCTACTTATCGTCATCGGGTCATGTCCGTTCGCACGTTAGTCACGATTAGATCTCTTCCAGGCCTTAAATATAACATTATATTACCCGCAATCCAGTACTAGTGTGATCAAGGACGTCTTAACTAAGGACTTTCAATGTAGTGTGACTTTCTGAACACCGTTGTCATGTCACCAAAAATAAAATGTGCACAGTATGTGTGTGTAGGACGGACGGATGAACGGACAAATGACGGAACTTTGGATGGATGGATGGATGGGTGGATGGATAGATGGACGGACGGACGGACGGACGGACGGACGGACGGACGGACGGACGGACGGACGGACGGACGGACGGACAGACAGATTGGAGGACGGATGGACAGATTAACTATTAATGAAAATATGATAGTATCAGAAGCGAGAAGAATGGGAAAACTGCAGCAAGCTTACATTCACTTAATGCATCCGTTGTGTTCAATTGAATACGAAAGGGGGCAGTCGGGCAGATGAATCATAACACCACCGGTAGGAATTTTCATTATTTGTCTCCATTTCCTAGCAACTCTAGTGTTAGGCAATTTGTCTCATTCTTTTTTATTCCTTTTATGATTAAAGGTAATGTCTACTTCTTAACTTCTAAGTGACGTCCATAACTTACGCGCGGAAAATCGGTGAACATCAAATCTTTGAAAGCTATTTATGTGGTGTTGGCATTCCAAATATGTGAATGAAAGGTGTTCAACGTGAGTAATAGGCGTTCAGACAATGTTTGTCATTTTTGTTTATGCCGCTAATGTAGTAGATAGTTTATTTAATGGACAAAAATTTTGGAAATGACAAAGTCTTTTCTTCACATCCATTGAGGGCTATTAATCAATATAATGAAAGCATAGGTAAAGACACAAGAAAGGCGTTTATGCAATATGAACCACACCTGACCAGCAGATGAATGTATCTTCCTTTTGTCCATCATCCTTTTCTAATTTTGGCCGCGTACTTCGGAGTCTTCCGCCCCACTGCACGGCTCGAAGAAGAGAATGAAACGCGGCGCGGCGCCTGCAGCCCAGGGCAGCCGCGTAATGGCCCAACAGATGCGCGTGACGGCCGTCATTCGGCGGGGGATGAGCGGGCTCCACGTTGCTGCCTCCGCCGCCTGCCCTCGCCTGCCCCCTGCCCCCTGCCTGCCCCTGTCCCTGCCTACGGCCCGTAATCGCCATGTTCTCTCTTAGGACTTGCGTCTGCCGGGGATAATCCAATTACACGTGCATTCAGACGCACGGAACTCTCGGTGAGAGACGCTTTCGCGAAGAAATCTCCAAGTGACAAAACTTCCTGGGACAGCGGTGTACTCTCAGCGAATCGCCAAACAAGTCGAGTTGTAAACTCACTGAACATCATGCGATGAAGTGCAATGAAGTGCAAAGGAATTGGAAGGAAATGATTCAAATGCGTGAATCCTAATCGTATCCTTTGTGAAGGTGATGAAAGTGATTGCGATACTTTAGATTTTAAAGTTTAGAATATCTATTCAATTTTCGAAGGGTTTTAACAGGTTGTTGTGAGTTTAAGCCGGTTAGCTCAAAGGATATTAACACCACTACGATGAACCAATGCTACACGTAGTTGAAGGTAAACTATTTTCAATTTTATTTTTATTGAATATTTGTAAATGCATGTAAATACAAACTGTAAATGCATATAAATCGTCAATATTTAAACTTTGAGTGAGGAAATGAGCAATATATTGGGGAGGAAGGATCACGCGCGGTCTGTTATCTGTTGTCGAGTATCCTCGTCTGTGATGGTCGTAGGAAACCACGGAAAAGACCGATCAGACCAGCCGGTCTCTGAAATTTTCATTTGGACAGTGAACGTTTTCGACTCAGTTATTATGCACGCGCCGGGACGTCCTGGGCTTCCAATCCCGATAGTGGAGGATTTTCTACACTGTACTACACAGACACTAACTATACAGCTATGTCGAATTCAACCGCAGCCTGAAGAACATTTCTAGCGACTGGCTACTCTGGTAATTTTCCGTGTTTTTTATTAATAACAGGCCAACACTGGAGCAGAACCTTAACAAAAGAGACGTTCGACCGTGTGCGATCTTTCCTGCCTCCACCTTGTTCACTCTTCTCCCCTTGCTCTCTCTCTCTCTCTCTCACACACACACACACACACCACCGCACAATACCACTTATAATGGCGTATATACCACACCAAGATTGTCCAACTGGCAGCCTTCGGGCCTCATGCGGCCCGCGTTGCCAATTATTGTGGCCCGCGAAAGGTTATTAGTCATAAGTGAACGTCCCTTGGATCCACGTTGGACAAGAACATTGTGCACGTAGGGCCCGCGCTCGCCAGGGCCAACACCCACTGTGTGTAAAAATAGTAGATTGTTTAGATTTAATTTTTTTGTAGTAAATTCAGAAATCCAATATCATCCTGATGTGTTTCGCTGCGTTATGCATGGTACGGTCTGATATGACGCATGGTGCCACCCCCTCCTGTTTCAGGGCAACCGAGCAAACTCGGAGATCAACAATCTCAAGTCAGATATGGATCGCCCGAGTAATGAAAATATGGCTCATAACCATATTAAAGTTTTGAGTTGTGGCCCTTGAGGCCTTGCAGGTTGGACACCCCTGTACTGCACTTTCACATGTGGCGGGAGACCTAAGCTTGTCTCGGCTGCAGGCTCGGGTGGTGCTCCGCTGATGAATTGAGGGAAAATTCCTCCGCAAGCCGACTTCGTAGGTCAGTTCCCGATCTTTCCACCCAGCAGGAGAACAACACCGTCACCTTCAGGCGTAAAAATATTTACAACACTAACGGGTCTAATGACCAAAGCAGTTGACGTCCCCGAAAACAGCAAGTAAACAAGCAATCAACCTATTTCATTAGTTGGGGCGAAAATCATACCACCCTTGGGTGTGGAACCTTCCGGTCTACATCTTCATGCTGACTCGCAATTTCGTAAGCTGTTGAAGTCGGTAAAAAGACAGAATTAAAAGACGAATAAAAACGCGGGGCGTTTCTCGACCGCACTGAGCAATTCGGTTTGTCTCGTCACCTGAGTAACGCGGAAGCAGCGCGTATTCCCCGGCGGCACAGGTGTAACGCTGCCCGGGCCACTCCAACGGGCGCGGCATGACCGCACGGGGCAGGGCCAGACGCCCTGAGCGCCGGGCGACGCGCGGTGTAATGCGTAAAACACGCGGGACGAAGCGCAGAGTGCCCGGCCCGGCGCGGCGTGGCGGCCGGCGGAAAAAAAGTCGAAAACGAGTTGCCGAAGTCGGCTGCGGTGCCTACGCCGAGGCTTCAGCGGTAATTTTCCGCAACCACACATCGATTCAGCGCGCTCTCTGCCCGCCAACACGACATGCTGAGGGAAGCTGTGGCTATTGGGAAGCAATGGAAGGCGGTGGGAGACATATAGATGTGGGGAAGGAGTGGTAAGGCTAAGAAATAATCAGTACCGTGATGTGTGGAAATATAAGATAAATACAATCTATCAGTTGAAGTAAAATACAAGGAAATGATGTATAGAATTTAAAATGTAAATTTCTGAAAACCGCGTTCTTAATGAATTCTGCATTTGTTTACACGGTGGAAAACAAAAGTCCTCGCTCTGAATCAGCGCCCAGAAGGAATGGAGAAACGGAATGGAGTAGCTAGCGTCAAAGGGTTAATTATCCTGAACTGCATTACCAGGGTTAATTTTCTGTTATGTAGTTCTTGTGCATTAGAGTGAAGCCGACGCAGAGATATTTAGTTTCAAGTACAGAACATCTCTACAGGTGTAAGACACCATTACTTCTGCTGCTAGGGTGTACATATCTTTCCCGCCTGTATACGTTTTAGTACTCCGTAATTTGTCAGCGCGTTGTAAGAGTACTTGTGCTGTACTTCCAACATCCAAGTCATATCTGATTGGAGCAATGATTCAATTGATGTAATGAGAAACGGAGGAAACGGGAGTACCACAAAGAAATTTGCCACGTAACTCCATGCTCAGGAGCTCTTATTACAAAATCGGTTTCCTTGAGATGCATATGCAAGAGCCGATCCTATCGTGTATGTAACTGCTTCCTAACAATCATCACTTTGTGTATTTAGCTTTAACTATCGTGTATGAAAATTCTTTGGTTGCTTTGTTCGGATATGCGTGTAGTGTTGACGCTGGCAATCAAGAGTCGACGTTTCCAGTTTGGTATATGCGTCATTGCTACTCTTTTATCTGTAACGCAGAATACATTTAGAGTTGATTTGTAAATCCTATAAAAGGACTGGGAATCACAAGTAGTAGAAGAAGTGTAGAAGTAGAAATATGGAAGCTAATGTAAATTCCAGAAAAATGGGTTCATTAATATCTGTGACCGCTAGCAGAGGCAGTCTTAAATGATGTTGAAGCAATCCGATGCAGAACGATTCGAAAATAGAGCTCATTGGGGTAGTTCGGCATCAAAGAAGAGGAACGTCTTAGTAATACGCAGGCCTAGTAGAAAACTCGAGCAAAATGTGCAGCGTAGGTAAACTCGAGAAGGTGTGTCTCGGAAGTGTGGCAGAAAAACTCATCACAGGATGGCGAAGGTAGACATGTATGAAAAAGAGCGAAGGATGATTAGGAGCTGAATTCGTAATCGAAACTTCAAACCTCAAGCCAACGAATATTATTCATAAACATCCATTGAGTGGACATTTAAGTTGTCAATCTTTTCTATAAGGGAGGTTGCCTATTGCCTTGGGACCCTTACTTGGTTGCCTCCTCACCAGTTGAGGTTATGTTCTTACTGTCTGTTTTTGTTTAGTTTATTTTATTCTTTATATTTGTGACAAGAATTATTATAGAATTTTGTATTATTAGTCATTATTAACTAAAAAATGATTTCGCAGAATATTCATACTCTACACATCGTACGAAACTACCAAGAAAGGGTACAATAGACGCGTTAGAAATCCTTTGGAAATGTATGCTACAGTGACGAACTTTCAAAAGTAGTTTCAATGAAAAAATGTAGAATACACTGTGTCGCTGGTTCAAAAACCAATACCGACGAGGAGCCTACCAATTTCTCCGTTATTAGCGAGCCGTTATTAACGTATGTAGCGTTAAGACGTAACTTCACCCTTTCAGATGTACTTCATAAAATTTTAATTTCATTCAGAGTGTATGACAGATTTATTATTTTGCATTACTGAGTAATGGCATTAGCAATTTGAAATATTGAATAATGGAATTAATTATTTAGTGGTAAATGCGTGTATTTATATGAAATTTTGTAAATAATTAACGATCAATACGTTCATACCAGCAATATTATAGCATTAGTTAACGCTGTGAAGTTGAAAACGTTAGCTTTGCTGTTACACAATAAGTGATTGTGTTGATGCGAGTTGCGTACGCTGTAAACGTGAGAATCAAGTGAGCAAAACTTTGTCTATCGCACAAATAGCCAGGACGAACACCATGTTGATTTTGCAATAGCCTAACAGTGTTATTCCAAACGTGTCTAATAGACTCCGCAACCACATTAAGTTCCATCTGCTAGACACCTCTCACATGGCTGGAGGCTGCATAGTTTTCTTTCAATTTCTTTGTGCATTGGAAATTAGTAATTAGATTTTGGATCACTAGGATAGAAGTAAATCCGATGTTATTTGGATTTGAAGGTGATTGTGGGGTTTGTAAATTCCTTGTCTTCTTCTGTGCATAAAGCATCCTTTTGGAGAGTATATGTTCCCGCCAATGCTTCCCTGACTTTTCTGCCGTGACCATTTCTCTATTCTGTGATCCTCCAATACTTGTTTCAAATCCGTATCTTCACCTTCTTTCTTGTTTTCCTGGTTTCTTTCTTTCGTTCGCTAAGATATAGTTCTTTCGTTTTACTCGCAATCATTTGAACATAACTCAGCTATGATTTTATATAATGGAAATTCGGATACATTACTTCATAACTTGCAACTAATATTTGTCATCCTTCGTGTCTTGTCTTTTAAAATCACTTACAAAATGTTGCCGAAAAAACGATATTTTGACTTGTCGAGAGAGCTAATGTTTAGTACAACTACTTTGGACTCCGTGTTTTCGCGATTTACACTCTCCGAGAAGAGCGTGGACAACTTCAGTATTGGCACTGCATAAGAAGTTGCTTGGTGTGCCTTTTCTTTCTTCCTCGGAGCCGGAATGCACCTTTGCTCATTTTATTCTACCGCATCCTTGTCATGTTTTCAGAGCACAAAGCATAAACGCAGCGGAGACACGCACAGACCATTCCGCTCGTCGCGTAAAGAACACATTATTCCTGTGGGGTTAGCCACTCGCAACATATGAGCGAAAAGGAGCACGGACAATGTGGAGTACAACATCAATCTCTCTAGAACGTAGGCTGTCAGTGGCTTATGAAGACGTAATAGTCAGGGAATGACATTTACACCGCCGTTGACAAGTTCTGAAGCCTAATGTACGTTCCCTAACAATAGACAATAATGTTCGGAGTACACGAGCAAGTGGTGAAGTACGCAAATGAGGTGCTGTGGTATTAACTGAGGCATTGGAGAAGTGACGCCCAGTGAAGTACATTCGACTTCGTTCTGAAAGAGTTGTGAGTTCAATGTAATCGTTAAGTGTCATAACGACATATTTGACGTCACTCGAAAGTTGTGATTGTAGATATTAGGGAAATTATTTTGAAAGTCCAGCTACCGACTGATTGAGTATGCTTTTTGGTTTCATTTTTTGCCAAGTGATATTAAACGATTTTGCAAAGGTAAATCATTACTCATGTGTTAAGAATGTATATAATCCTTTTGAATATCCTATTACATTTATTAACCTTGTTAGAAGGTCCCTGTGCATGGAAACATGCACGTGTGTCCATTACTTTCCGTATGAACAGTTATATTCGTAAGCAGTGACCTCTCTTGATAATATCAAGCAAATTATTCTGAAAAAGTTCGTGATTTATAATTTTTATGCAAGGTATACTAAGTACAATTTCTATTTTGCGTTGTCACCAACGCAAGAGATTTGGTACTGAAAAAAACCATTAGAGATTAGGTACTGATACCATTAGAGATTTGGTACTGAAAAAAACGGACCCTCATCTTCTTGATTGAGATGTGAACATAATAATGAACTGACTCACATCCGCCAAGAATACAAATTATTCGGCCGCAAAAATGTATTTTATATTCATAAAAATTATTATGCACCGTACGTAGTGTGTTTAATTTTTTCTGGAATTTCGCCTCCCTTGTTCCATTCCATTTTACTGAACATGCACTTTATTTCCGTAATTACCAACAAACAAATACAACATGAAAATAAAATCCGCTCAGTATAAAAAAAATTTGGCGCTATACCAAAATAAATTTGGCACGCGCCTCCGAACATGGCGAGCGTCGCTCCTCTGCATTCCCGTCCGCATGCGGCGCTCGGCGGCCTTCCCCCGCCTCCGCACTCGCGCTGCGAGCAGTGTGCAGCGGCAAGTGGTGCGGCGTGGCAGCGTTGGGGACAGGCGCCGAAGAGGCGGGTTGGCGCGATATGGGGCAGTATGGGTGAGGCGCAGTCCGCGGCGGGGAGGCTTGAGACGGGACTGGGACGCGTGAGATGGGGCGCGGTGATGTGAGATGGGGCGGGGTGATGTAAGATGGGGCGGGGTGATGTGAGATGGGGCGAGGTGATGTGAGATGTGGCGGGGTGATGTGAGATGGGGCGGGGTGATGTGAGGTGGGCGGTGAGCGTAAGACTGGGCGGGCAGCGGGAGATTGGGACAGGGAGCGTGAGATTCGGACAGCGAGCGTGGCTGGGACAAGGAGGAATGAGATGGGACAATTCACTTCTCCCCATAGCTCGTTATACACATTTTTTAAAACTGTTTTTGACATAAATAAATAGACAAGGAGAAATAAGATGGAACAGAGAGGCGTGCATTGGGGACTACAAAGCTTGAGATGGGACGGGGAGTCTTCAGATTGACCGGGGATGCGTGAGATGGGACGGGAAGGCTTGAGATGGAACGAAGAGTCTTCAGATTGACCGGGGATGCGAGAGATAGGACGGAAAGGCGCGAGATGGGACGGGAAGGCCCGAGATGGGAGGTGAAGACTTGAGATGAGCCATGGAGACGTGAGATGGGGCGGGGATGCTTGAGATAGATCGTGAGATCGGGGCGGAATTACATAAACTAAAATTTAGAGGATTGGGATGGAACGGGAAATTTAAAGATGGTGAAGGGGGCGTTATACAGGGTGGGTACATGAGCCTTGGCGATGTTGGCGGCGCGGGCAGGGGACACGCTTGTCACTAAGTAGAACAGCGCGGGGTAGCGCGGTTCAATGGGGCGTCGCGAGGCAGGGTGCGCGGACGTTTCTGCGGCGCGCGGTGACGACGCGGTCGGAGCTAGGGGTGGCGGCGGCGGGGGCGGCGGGGGCCGGGCCCGGCGGGGGAAGCGACCCCGGCCCGCGCTCGCGGCGCGCCATTAGCGTGGGCAGGGAGGGCCTTGGCGCGCCGCCAGGACGCCGAAAGAGTTGCGATTGTCGCACGTGGCGCCGCCGCTACCTCCTCCTCCTCCACCTCCACATCCACCACCGCCGCCGTCTTAAAGCGATCGCTCCACCTGCCACTTAGGGGCGGATGCGATGAAACCTCTTGCCATTTTGATCTTCTATATTTGACCCCTTTGTCAAACAAAGTGATACTTATATTCCTTCTAGTCTGGTTTCGTCAAATTGGTTTCCATCCCATGAAAAAGTGAGACGGATAACTTTACTCTCACGATTGCATTGTAATTCGGGTCCTGAGTTGTTTGGAATTGTGACTGAACTCGATGATTTAATATGTTTTGTCTTCTGTACGACGCAGCTATGTCGCCGACATTTAGAAATTCACTGTGGTGAAATTCTTTGTGGCGTAAAATGTCGGATATCTTATCAAACGTGAGCTGGCCATGAATCATCTACTTAGATGCTTGCATATAGCACAGACAACTTCTAAATTGGAATTCTAGGCGAAAGAAAATCGTGCAAGGTTCCCGAGAATGGAATCAACTTGACACCACCATAGGACATAATTTGTACGTTTTGTATGTAAAATGAACACAAGTGCTTCAGAGATTGTATTCAACACATGTACTTTGGTTATGATGTTTTGAGGTTGGATTGTCAAAAGTGTCAGAATTGGTGATATTGTTCGACACTTGCACTCTCGACACGCGCATAAGCTGATTGGCAGGTGAACACAGGACAAGGACAAAAAAAAATAACAAGAACAGTAACGGGCCCGCGATTCAGAAACAATGTGAACTGATGAACAGGATACATACGTGCACGCTTAACAAAGCAGCTGGAACAAAACTTGGGGACGAGGCTCACACCATTGCGAGTTCATTCTATCGACGTAACAATGGTGTCTAATTTTCACCAGCTTTGCTGTACATGCGCTGTGAAAACAAGCTCATTGGTGTGAGCCTTATTCTGGCCTTTAAGCCACCTGCCTTGTACAGAGGTAAAAACGTTTATTGTTGACGGATCTGAGGCCAAGGATGGATCTGTTCAAGGTTTCCGGTCAACTTGCGCTAAGCTTCTCGACCATCTGGATTGCCTTTTGTGTTGTTGCTAATGTAATATACTAGTTCAGTAGTTTAAGGGCTCACAAGTTATGTAACAGACTAACGTGAGCGCTACTCCTAAATTCAATATTAATGTATTTACTTAAGCTTCATGTTTCCGCGCAGCAAGTAATTGAAAAATTCATTTTATTTCAAAATAGGTTTATACTCTTCAAATTCATATAGGATATTTAGCGATTTTTATTTCCATAGTCAGACTATGCGAAGCATTATTCTGTCTGCCAATGCACTTTGTCTAATGACCTGGAATTAAATGACTCATGTGCATTGAAACATACAATTTTGGTTAGCGATCATTGCATCGGAAGTTTCACAGTTCCTTCTTTCTACGCCATTGGTCAGTGGTCTGACGGACGCAGGATTCATTCCTGATTATCATCCATTCAACTAACTAGCGCTTTGAACGTGGAAAGTCATAATGAACAAAGCCCAAATATATTAAATACGAGTATGTATTCCTTACACTCAGAAAAGTTTGGCAATGTTTTACGTGTAATATTGAGAATATAAGAATAGCGTGAATAAAGTGTTTGATAAACTAGAAAATATGGAAATGAATGTAATGATATTTAAGCAGAATTAGTCGTTTTGCATTTATTCCGGTACGGTGATTTCAGGGAAATAATTCCGATGTAAAGTCCCCAAGAGTGCACGTCTTCAATTTTACAATTCCCTCTTGACACCAATCGGATACAGTCGAGCATTTGATTTTTGACTATTTCGAAGAAAATGTCGATAAATTAACTTAAAATTCGGTCCGTGCCGGCTACATAAATCGGCTGAGTTGGCACAGGCAATAAAGTGCAGTGCCTTTGGCCGGAACGTCGGCAGAATTTTCGATACTAGCTAGATAGCGAGGTCGAATTCAGCTTCTGTCCATGGGAGAATTCTAGCGGCCGGCTTCCCTGATCAATAGTTTTCCGTGTTTTTTACGATCGGAAGGCGGAGGAATGCCGGAGTAGTACCCCAACAAACTGGCCACGTAATTCGCGCGATATTTGCTTCCTCTTCACAGTTCTAACTTCACCCCTTATTTACACTTACATTTACATGCACTACACTACCACACATGTCGAAAGACTATCGGGAGCTTAGAGCTTGTCCCGGTTGGTGGTGGATACTTGGTTGGGATAAAACCCTGCAAGGCGACCCGTAGGTCGACGCTGGAACTCGCCATCCAGTGGGGAAAGATCACCGCAGCCTCCCGCGATAAAACGTGCCCTACACGTATGGACTAATGGCCTTAGCAATTGACACGACCAGAAACACGAAATACTTAACAATCAGACAATCGACCTGCTACATGCCAAACGGAGTGCGTCATTTGTGTACTTCATTAGACAGTCACTGTGCGGTACCATCTACTCTCTCGGTCTTGCTTCTGTTGCAGCGATACTGTGCACGAAGAGGTTCGCGTCGGTGTGGAGGAACACACTCCCATCGCCACAGATAAGAAACAGCCTCTGAGTCCTTCCGGGAACACGCTGGAGAAAAAAATTGGAAACGGCTGTCTGAAATTGGTGTTGCCACCGGAGCAATTCCCGGCGGTGCACGCGCGAAAAAGTTACACGAATTCAGGCGACTTGAATTTGTAAGATGGGCGGAAGGAGGATGTGAGAAGGGGATGTTTTGTGCAACATGTTTCCCTCCAGAGCATTTTCCAGAGATGCGAAGTAAAGGCAACGAGAAAAATCTCAACGTCGGACCCTATCTGCCAACCTGTTCAGTATTTCGGCGACGTTGAAGTGGAGTTTATTTTGTAGATTTTAGGGATGTTTAAATCCTCCGGGAGAAAATGTGTGCTCGACGGGGCGACACCAAAATACCATGAATTAAGTGGATCATGGCCTGAAGAGAGTGATCGGTGGGATTCGTGCAGTGGGGATCCGCCTGGCGGCGGGGAAAGAGTTAGGAGCGAGTGCTTCCGATACCGAGCTTAGCGCAGCTCCGACGGAGGATTAGCACTAACCCTCTGCCCCTGGCGGCGACCGGCGAGGGGTGTGGGTCGCACAGCGGGGGTGCTGGTGGGTAGCCGAGAGTTGGGGGAGGGAGATGGCATGCCGCAGGGAAGGGGAGAGGATCATCGAAGAGGGGACACAGCTCTTGGCTCTCAAGCCAGACAGCTGGGCAGTGGAGATTCGGTGAGGTTGGGGACCTGTCAGAGAGGGTGAGAGGCAAGCGCTGTGAGGAAAGGTATCCAGGGTTGATCCTGTACTTCCGTAACCCGTTTTGTTTGTGAATAAATGACAGTGGAAGAGATGAGGACAAGAGGATAGAAATAAAAATAACCCTGTCGAGAAAAAACTTTGCAAAGTGAGCGCTCGGTAGGCAATAAGAGAATATAAGACACAAATAGATGATCATAACATTAGTGATGATGGAAACGTGAATTTACGATCTAAATAAATCTATACGTGGAGAGAGCTATCATTTGTGGAAAGAACAAACAAGTAAGAGGAAATGGATTTGCGAGATAGTGAAACGGGGGTGACGCAAAAATGAGCATTTTCCGTTTAAAACCGGAGTCAGTGAAGCAAATTGAACGAAACAGGCACTACGAGAGAGTACAATACCTGAATGAAACAGAGATATACTAGTACAAATTTGGATGGAAAGTACATGTCTCGGAAAAGAGTGACGGTGGAATATCGAAAGGACAGAAATGGAAGTATCGAGCAATTTTTTGCCGACCTATTTGAAAAGCGCAGTCGCAACTGAAATTAGGGTTTAATCGCTTCCAATGTGTCACTAAGAATATTACCTGAAAATTAAACAAACTTCACAATTCGAAACGCCTTTTAATCACTATATTTCCAGAATTACATTACACATTTCGTGATATTGGAATAGTGTTAGCTCATTGTATATGCAAGGCATTATATACAAGAGCAACTTAAATCAGCAACAATTCCATGCAGTATATAAAAAATCCTGCTGGTTCGAGGAAGAAATATTTGTTATTTTTCGTGATGCGTGCTAGGTATCACATCCCAAACAACTGAAAATCAAACTTATAACTACGCTGTGATACACAACGCACAGTGCGTAGCGGAGCGTGAAGCAAATGCGACGCAGCAACGGGGTTGAGAAAACCGGGGGATGGGACAGAAAGCAGGGCAATCGGAAGAAACGCCGGTAAAGGTGCGAAAGAGGGAAAGCGTGTTTCACGGGAAAGAGCAAGGGTAGGCAGAACAATACCGGTGACAATAGAGGAGAGTGAGAGGATAGACAGCAAGGAAGTGTGGTAACAAGACAGAGAAGAGATCGGGAAAAGGATAGATAATACAGCGGAGACTAGGAAAATATGTCAGGGACTTGTGAGATGGAATGGCGAGAGCGGGAGACATCAAAG
This sequence comes from Teleogryllus occipitalis, assembly GCA_011170035.1. NCBI lineage: Eukaryota > Metazoa > Arthropoda > Insecta > Orthoptera > Gryllidae > Teleogryllus > Teleogryllus occipitalis. The sequence goes on from BLKR01006197.1 coordinate 58,470, forward strand.
TGCGGGGACAGAATGGAGGAGAGAGACGAGGCAGGGAAAGGAGGGTGAGAGGACTGGGTGGAAGAGAAGCAGGGACGGGGGCGTGGGCGCTCGCGTGATCAATGGGGGCCAGGGCGCGAGCTGTCGTGGCCGCTCGCGCGCGCCAGCTGCCGCTGAGATACGCCCCCCCGTCCCTCTGCCTGCCCCCACCCGGTTCCCCGCCCGGTCCCCGGCCCGACCGCCTGCCCCACCCCGTGCCCACCGCTCCTGCACGCAGCCGTGCGGCTGGGCGGGTGCGTGTGTCGCGAGGTGACAGCTTGTCGGGAGCACAGTTCGCCCTTCGTTACATTACGGACGCTGATGGCGTTATCTAGAATTTGAATTGCGTTGTCTGCAGGATTCACATGAGTTGATAGTATGTGTGTACCTGTGTCTCCTGTGTCTAATGGTGGTGAACTCTGCTTGCAGTGGAGATATGGTATATGCGGGTAATCATTGTGCAATCACTAGATTAATTTTGAAACTGTGAATAAAATTAATTTTGGCTTCATACTTTCGTTTATTTTTGATGTGGCACCTTTGACAAAATCTGCGGAAATGGTTGATGCGCAGATGTTTATAATACTCATAATTCATAATTAATATAACCATCATTCTCACGTATAATTGAAATTTTTTAGTTGACAGAATTCTACCCCTTACTATGAAATACTTCATAATTTATCTGATTTCTTTTGATACTTGTAAATTGTCCAGGAATCGTTTCTACCATATGGTCTGAGATCATTACTTTGTGTTATTTTAAAGATTTTGAGTATTGCCAAAGAATATAATTTGAAATTTGCGACATTAAACTTTTCCGTGCGTATCTAAGCGATTATTAAACATTCATGTTGGAATCATCGTAATATTGTCCTCTGCATATTCAGTAATGGTACTTAAACGCAAACAAAACTAATGACACTCTTTTTAATAATTACAATATTATATAAATATTTTCTGAAATAAGGGATTTTATAGGAGTTAAGTTATTAATCAACGTGTACGTCTGTCTTTTTACACAACTTAAAAAATTATAACATTTTGATAACATTGTGTAAGGCATGTCTAAGGCAAATGGAATATTCACTATTCGCAAGAGAAATCAGTAGCAAATATTGCGTGAACTGAGTGAAAAGCATATGCTTCTATAGACGAACGACACGAATATATTGATTAAGGAATCTCCACAAGTTTCAGAACTCTTTTTTTGAATTACAGTATTTTTTTCATTATATGGTTCTAAAGTAAAATACTATGTAGTCCGTCCAATCCTTTTGATGCCTTTCATTGTATACGACACAATAGCTGGAGGCTTCTGGAATATTCCGAACGCTAGGGGCTTTGCTTGCGGCGAGGCCGCGTGACGCCAGATCACGTCGGGCGAGCCTCACGCATTTCCGGTCCGCGTCGGAGCATGATGCGTGCTGCATAATCCGGCGGTGGTTCCTGGCGCGGCCGCCGTCACCGCCACCCTGGCCGCCTGACCGTCTGCTCTCCTTCCTCTCCCTCTCGCTTCGTCGCTCTCTTCTGGCGCGGCCCGCTTGGACGTTGGTTGCTCACGAATTCAGCATTTCCAGCAGGTGGATCGCGACCAGCCCTCTGCTGTTAGTGATTATACCGCCTTGCACTTTCGTGAGTTTTCTTCCAGTTTTCATCTTCTTCTTCTTCTGTTGGCATTTCCTACTCCTGGTTGTTGGCGGCAGAGAACTGATAATCAGATATCTTGTGCGATTATGAGATAATGTACTAGGATTTAGTGAGGGGGCAAGTATTGATTCTGGGAGCGTCGACTACTGAAGTCATTAGCCGCGTACGTTTAGTGCGTGTTATATTTCGAGAGGTGCCAGTGTTCCTTACCCTCTGAAACATAAGATCCGTCGCGACCTACCCGTCTGTTGGGAGGTGTTTCCTCCCTCCAGGTATATTTCCCAGCAGGCCTAGTTCTGAGCTCCCGACTGCTCCCTCCACATATGTGATAGTTATGCACATAATCGTCTATGTATGTAAGGGGAAATGAGATGAAAGAATAATCGTGCACGGTCCATGCCTGTTTCCTAAGGTATTGCAACCTGCGTCTGGTATTGACCAGAAAAACTTCGGAAAACTATCGCTCTCAGAGCAGCCTCTCGCTAGATTTCTCCAGGCAGTGGTTGACATCGACCCAGCTATCTACTGCTTTTGTGCCGACAATTCGCCACCGTAGGATCTCGAACACTAGAACCTCGCAGTCAACGAAGTATGCTCCCATTGAAATGTCGTAGATGGTAATAATGATTTACATCGCTGCATGAGATATATGATGGTTTTCCTTTACTGGCCATGCTACAATAACGAGGTTTAATCATGATCCTAATGCATGATACGAACACACAAGAGCGGTTTACCAGATATTCCGTTCATTCGAGTTGGAAATAAGTGTATTCCAACTATCTATATACGGAGGCGAAAACTACCCAGCTTCGCAAGTATTCCGGGGGAAAAGTGGGAAAAAATGTGTCGTTTCGGTGAAATAAATGTGGTGAGTGAGAATCAATGAACACGCAGATCCTGCTGTGGTCAATATGCATATCTTATTTATAATGTGAGGATTTCCTCGCATTTTAGTTTCCTCTGTCAGTTGCTGTTTCTCCCGTTTCTTTTCAGCGCTCGCTATTTGCCTTACGTTACCATTAAAGACATAATGGCGTCTTAGCATGTTTCTTCATCAAGATAAGCTATATCGGGTCGCTTAGTTACTGCTGAGCAATGAACGGTGATTGCTGTGTGACACAATACCTCGGCCTCCTTTGTTCTCGGTTACTCATTTCAGTTTGAACTTATCGCGTGGAATTTGTTTTTCCCACAACTCACGTCCTCGCTCGGAAGAAGCCCGGATACTGGGCTGGTAGTGATGGTAATAAAGAGGGCAGACTCCATGTATGATCTTCTGAATACTGACTTGTTCGACTAGGAACAAATTAGCAGTTTTATTTCAAGAATGACTAATATGTTTTTCGTCAAATTGAAATACCTCAGATTATATTCTGTATTCATATTTTTTTCGCAGGCATCGCTGCCAGAATAAGATTTTGTTTTATTTTTTTAATGATAATAATAATAACAATAACAACAACAACAACAACAACACGTGGAGAATATGCCCTTTTAGTTAGTGACGGAGCTTGAGTACCCTTTGATTCTGAGAGGTAAGTCGGCGGAGCATAGCTTCTGCTGTGCCTCCTTTGACGAATAAATTGAGGTCAGACGAAGTTCTTCAAAGGAGACCCTCAACGGCATTTTCGAGGACGACGAGAATGTATAATGAAGATCGCGGAAGAGGCACCATGAAGAACCTAACTGCAGCATCTGACACGTAGCGGGCGACTTCAAACAGCGTCTGTTTCCATGATCGGGACGACCGTGTATAGTGTTAGTAGAGATGGGAGATCCATGAACACTTGGATTTCCTGTTACCGGCCTATAAATGGTACATGAGAGAAACTGGGGCGGCACTCCTGGCCACTGATTAGAGTGCAGGCTCAAACCTTGTGTTCATCGACGACAGCAGTGCAAAGTCAGTGACGCTCAGCAAGAGACAGCGCAAGTCGAGCTGGCAGACTGTAAAGACCAGATTATTAGTTATTAAGATTTAAAGACTTAGCTCAAAGGCAATTTAAATGTAGTATCCATGTTTTGTGTGTTAGTGCATTTTTTAAATTTATAAATATCGTCCAATTTTTGCCATTAAGGCAGAAAAACACTAATCAAAAGACGAAGATCGTTATGCTTAGTCTTATTCCATCTTACCAAAGTAATTTAGCATTTTAAAATCATCATGATGATGGTGACCATGGCATAATCATTGAAAAAATTATACACTCGAGTAGCTCAAGGAATCAGTAGGGCTAAGAAATCGAAAGTACACGTTGGAAACTGAAATATTTGTGGTTGTTCATTGGACCAGTGAAGAGTTCCCAGGGGTGGCAGTATCTGTGGAAGGAGGAGGGGCTTCTGTTGACTTTATGGATCGTTCTAGTAAGTTTCGAAAGAGGTCGCAGGAAAAAGACAACCTTTTTTATAAATAGACCGATATTAAAAATAATTATTGAGCCCTCAAAGTCTGTTAAAAGGAGTGTTTT